>JAOPSE010001622.1:0-126200 GCA_029449295.1 Zea luxurians
GTGCCAAATAGGGTCAAACACGTGTGTGCTTTTCTTCTGCCCGAGTTCTGGCGCGAGTAGTCACTCATCCAAGCCTACTCTTGTCTTGGTCAGTGCACAAATCTATTCCCCTTCCTATAAGCTACCAATTATGTGGGGGTCAAAGGATTTGGCCTATTGGTTCCAAAGATATAGAGCTCTCAAGTAGGGTCTGTCTCACAGCCCGAGCCCAAGGCAAATCTTTGGTTTTGTCATGTCTAGGGTCCGAATCCCAATGCCAGCATCATATTGTGGTAAGGGATTAGTTTAGCACATTTTGCTAATGGGAGCTCACGGTTTTGGATTAGCGATCTTGGTGAACGTGCTCGAGTTTGGGTTGGGCTGAAATTCAGAAATCTGAATTTCAGATTTCTCTGGAAAGCCTCCAATTGAATGGCCTGTTTGGGGTTTTTGAAAAAATCTTTCGGCCAAACTCTCTTACTAACGTTTTTAGCTTATTTAGTGTATTTCAACTTTTATAATTGGCCCAAGCCGAGATTCCATGTTTTTCATAGTTTTTTTACCAATTTCCCCTTTTTCACTTAAATGGCTTAATAAGGTTATTCTAGGGTTTGGGCATTTTCTGACTTTGAGGTCCATGATATGGTTAAGGTGTGATCCTTGAGATGAAAAAGACTTAATTAAACTTTTGCTCCTCAAGTTTGGTATCTTTTGCTCAATTTGATTCACATGTGATAATGGCCTTGATGGTAGTGCTGAGAAGAAACCCTTAAGTAACACCTAGGTCTTATAGGCCATACCTTGAAAGCTAAATGTTCTTGAACCAAATCTCTGAAACTGATGTAACTGCACTTGGTGTTGAAGGCCACCAAACATGCTTGAGTTTTTTTTCAGAATTCACGATGGTAGGCCTCTATAACACCTAGATGTTACTGTACGTAAACAGCGAATATGGACGTAAGTACGGGCATATTAATAAATACAGTCTCTCTGTCTTAATCTATTTCGTCTATCGCGAGTTCGATATCGTTTTATTTATCTGGGCTCTTCCTAAATTTCCGTAATGTTCGGAACATAGTTGTTCCAAAAATCGGTGCGTCCGGTGATTTTTTAAAATTCATCGCTCGAGCGAATACGAATTCGGAAGTTCAGCCTACTTTTACGCTTTTTATCCCAGGCAAATTAATTTGAACTCGACAACTAAAATGTTCGAGGCAAAATAATCTGTATCGCGCATTGTCCGAGAAAAATCGTGCGCGAGGTTATGATTCGTTCATTCTTCAGCACGCTGTTGTGGCGACAAATCGAGTGTATGTTAGCAGATAAGGTTTTGGTCGATTTCAATTAAATCAGAATAGCTAAAAAGGTTGCATGAAACTTTGGATTATTGATCTCGTTTAATTCGACCCATGTTACATCGCTAATAATCCAACAGTTTTGAAATATCTGCGATTTCCGTTATAAAAAATGGAAAATGAAGAAAAAGGAAAAAAAACCCACCAGCCGCTCTCTTTCTCTTCCCCCTGATCTTTTCCTCTGCCATGGGGCTTATTTCCTGCGCCGCTCAAGCTCGTGGAAGAAAATCTCGCCGCCGATCCCTTCTCCATATCTCTCCCTCCAGCGCGTAGCTGCTCCTCTTTCTTCTCCAGCGCAGCGGTCGCCCTCTCTGCTCGCCGCCCCTGGACCTTGCTCCAGCTTGTCGGCCGAAGCTCCCTGGCGCGCTCGCCCAACCGTGCGTGTTAAGCGCACTTCTTCTCCCTGCTGAGTTCTAGCCATGGTCGCCCTCCCTGGCTTCTCTCTCCCTCCATCTCTTTCCTGCGCGCGCCCAGCCGAGTCCCTCCTATGTCGTGCCTGGCTCCAGCTCGGCCTCTGCTCGATGCCCAGCACGCTGTCCCTGCTCCTAGCGCCATGGCTTTCTCCTCCCCGAGCTCCCTCGCCATGGCGCGTGTCTGTCCCTTGGATCCCTCCCCAGCCGCGCCCTGCTCGGACCTGCGATCTCCATGGAGCTCGCTGACGCGTGCTCTCACCAGTAGAGCTTCCCTACGCGCTCGGGTCTGTAACACCCCTGGTGTTTATATTCTCTCAGCTGTGGCAGAACCTCCCAAGTTATTGGGCCCACATGCACCTGTCCTTGTCTCAAAGACCTCAGACGGCTATGCGTGTGCACCAAATAACTTAACAGGATCCATCCGAGTGCCCCAAGGACCTCGAATAAACCACTTACAACCAGGACCACAGTATTAAGTAAACATAAATCACACACCAACATTTTGCAGCAGAATTTATTTATTACAAAAAGTTACAAGTTACAGCAAATTTACATTATATTCATCGAAGTGGTTACAAAAGTGGTTCAAAGCAATAAACTTTGAAATGTTATAAATTATTTATAGTTTTGAAATATATGCTAGCCCTAGTGACCATCCTCAATAGAAGTATAGAAGAGTTACTTAGACTTATAAGAAGGCCGTGCCCACCGACGCTTAACACCAATCACAATCAAAGTTACTCGTAACCTGCAGCAACAATTGCAATAGTTCCCTAAGTACGCAAGTACTCAGCAAGACTTACCCGACTAAAGAAAAGGCTCTCAAGGACTGGTGTTTATATTCTGCTCGACAACAAGTATAAATTTAAGCACGTAATATCAGTGGATAAAATGGATGCTAAAATTTTAATCATCTTCGTCTATCATGATTTTAATATCGCATCTATTTCATCTGTAGCGAGTTTGACATCGTTTTTATTTTTATCTATCCGGGTTCTTCCTAAATTTTTGTGATGTTTGGAACATATTTGTTCCGAAAAATCGGTGCGTTCGGTGATTATTTAAAATTCATCGCTCGCGCGAATACGAATTCGGAAGCTTGACCTAGTCTTATGATTTTTATCTTGGGCAAATTAATTTAAACTCGACGACTAAAATTCGGGGCAAAATAATATGTATCATGCATTGTCCGAGAGAAATTGTGCGCGAGGTTATGATCCCATTCATTCTTCCACACGCTATTTTAGCGACAAATCGAGTATACATTAGCAGATCTGTTTTCGTCTAATTTCGGTCGAATCATGCAGAGCAGATTATCGAAGTCGAAATCAGTTTTATTCGGGCTGTCGTTTCTCGCCCAGATCCAAATCTTTGGATATAAGTAATTGGTAAATAATTTGGTTCGCTAAATTCGGAGAATGAAATGTATCCGTATAGCATGTCAACCCATTATACATCGCTAAAAATCGTGATCCAAAATATCTGTGATTTCTTTTAAAAAAAAAAAAAGAAAAAATATATGTCTCTGTCCTGATCCCCACCGCTGTTCTCCTATTCTTTGTCTCCAGGCGCGCACATGGCCAGAGGCCTTATCCACCGTGGTTGATTTTTCTACTCGCAGCACACCGCCCAATTGTTTTGCTCAGCGCTCAATCTCCCTCTGCCATTCTTCTCCTGTTTGGCTCTGCTTCCTCTCTTCCCAAGCAGCGGCCGAGTCCCTCCTCTCTCTCCCTCATCTTCCTCCTCTGCCAGCACTCGTCCTCGGTTCTTGCCGGATCCTGCGCGCCGTGGTCCCTGCTTGGAGCTTCCCTGGTGTCGTTCCCATGGCTGCCGGTGCTCATCTCCTCCCTCCGATGTTCTTCTCTGGAACTCCCACGCATAGCTCCTTCTGGCCCTCCGTTTCCATGGCCGGCGCTTCTCCTAGCGGACCACGCTTCTCTCTCTCGTTCCCCATGGCGCTCGCCCTCAAGCTCGCCCATCTCCCTGAACTCCCTCCGCTGTGCCCCTCTCCCTGGCTTCCGAGCTTCAACCATGGGTACGGCGGGATGGAGCTCGGGTACTTTTACCACTGCATCACCATGGGGAGATCACCAGGGCCTCCGGTGCCGTCGGCCTCTTCTACGGCGCACACCCTGACTTCTCCCTCCAAACCTGTCTCTCCTCCGGCCGTGCTTGCCTGCAGTGCCCATGGCCGGTCTGTGTTCACGCCCGTGGGGAGCATCTAGAGTTTTGGCGCGGTAGACAGGGGAATGAAGCAGCCAACCTCGTTCGCTACTCGCTAGCCATCTTCCTCGCCTTGTCGCCGTGAAACTCCCTCGTGTGCGCGCGCGACGCTCGTTGCTGTCAGCAAATTTGCTGTGCCTCCCCTAGTTTTTCGACGGCAACGGCTGCTCACTCGTGGCCGTCGCGTGCCAGGACCGGATGCACGACCTGCTCGCCGGTCATCCCTTCCCCAGCTCAGTTCTCGCCCTTGCTTGTCAGTCGGCCGCTGGTCCACTGCATCCTCTCGGTCAAGAAATGTCGTACGTCCCCATCCTGCTCTGGTGCTCGTCGGCGTAGCCGTTGTTGTCGTGGTCGCGAGTCCTGTTGTCCCCCAGCGCCGTCATCCCCGTTGACCACACCGGCCACGCAGTGGAAGCGTGGTGGGCGCGATAGTCGGGACTGGCCGGATTGTCGATCTCCTATTTGTCTTGGACAGCGTCTCACGCCCCCATCACACAGTAGCCCATCGGGGAACTCTAGTGTTTGACGTTAATTCTCGGTCGTCTCCAACTTTGTCTTGCCGTCGTCGTTCAGTCGCCCTGTCTTGATGTTGGTCCCTACGTGATGCCTCCGAAGTGTGATCGCGTAGACAAAAGAATCCCTAAGAGAAGATATCCAAAGATTGAATGGTTGTGTGCGTGAAGTTCGTGTAGCACCTGCTATGCGCTCGACAAATTGTTTGAATCGGAAAATCATAACCAATCACGCGGATTCGAGTCAGCTATTGGAACGGTAAGCTGATCTGCTATTCTTATTGACTGGTCTGATGAATGGATTGGTTGAATTACTTGTTCGTGAAGATTGTTTTATTCTTAGCACAGGTGCGTTGTCGAGGTATTAGATGTATGTCATGATGCCTCGCTTCATGCATCAAGGGAGTGTGTACATAAGTATGATGTGGTCGTGTCACGCGAAACCCAGGTTTAAAATGATTATGTAACTGTATTGTTTGAGAGCGTCGATGCCCTGCTCAAGTAATTATTATATTATAGATTTAGTGATTGGTTGCATATCATGGAAAAGATTGCATACTACCCTAAGCAGTTAAAAGTAAATAGCAATCGACAAGTCTATTCCCGTTAGAATCTAGAAATTTCATGACTAAAAAACCGCACATCAATACGTTAAGTATTTAGTTGATAAAAATACTTTTATGGGGTTTTGTTGCTTGATAATAGTCACCCCACTAGATTAAATTTATTTGATGTATGCGCTATGAGTGTCTTCATGATTAAAGCATGTGCCCTGCATTGGTGTAGTGAGGTTTGGGCTAATAATCATGTTCTCACTACTAGCGAGGTACCACTAGTTCTCTTGTTAATGCTCAATTATTTAATGAATATAGATAAATGAGTTTAGAATTTGTCAACACTTGACTGATAAGTATTGTTAGTCTTGTTTATTATGAATTTGGTTTATTTGGTCAAAGTGGTGACGTGGAGGATAGATCAGAGGTATAAATGATGTGAAGAATATGTAATAAATTTGTAGGCATCGTGTGATTCGATTAAAATACTCCACCTGCTAAGTCATAAAATAATATGATATCGATATCTAGTATCTTCGTACTAGATTTGCGATGTCTTGCCACAGGTGTTTAATTCGCTGTCGTGTAGCAATATTTAGTCTTGTACTATTCTTGTCTATATGCATTCATGTGCATAATGCATTTCATTCAGGTACGTGAATTAACCACGTGATGCGAAGAACCAGAACTGAGTCGACCACAAGATGGTGCTGATGAACGGAACTGAAGATGGACAGACAAAACAAGTATCAGAACAAAAGATGGTCGTCAAGCAGACGTCATCTAACAAACACTAACATAGTGTTTATTCTAGGCAAGCCCCGGTGCATGCAACCCCTTTCCTTGTTTTTTTAAATAATTTTTACACACTTTAAGTCTAGCGAAATGTGCATTAGGTTTATAGGAGTTTGCCTGGAAACCCTTTGATGCATTGGCTACCTTGAAATCCATTCCTTTTCTAGATATTTCTGGTGAAGTTTCTAATATGATTTACAAAATTGCTTAGCCCTGCCTAGAGGTAAATCTTGCAGATAGAGTTTGTCCTTTGCACTAATGCCTAGCTCAAGGGTTATCCTGAGGAAGGATGACTTCTGCCTGCAAGAATATTTTCATTGGGAGCATGGTGGGATCTTACTGCAAAGTTCCCTTTGATGCTCTTTTCATCCTAAGGAACACAAACCATCCTAAGGGTGGAAGTACTTAAATCAAGACTTGGGCTAGGAATAGGTGATGTTCTATCCAGGTTGATTAAGGATTATAGCGAATGTAGTCTTGCTGATCGAGGACCTTTTAACTGGTCACATGCCTCGTCATGGGTAAGCTTTGCCTCGGGCAGACTAATAGAATAGGACAACATGCAATGGGAGTGGAGGGATGGCGAGAGTAGCGTGTACCCTCCATGGCAAGAGGCTTGACGTTGGTGTATCTGTGCTCTCGGTTGGCGTGAACACGATCTGGTCTTAAGAACCCCAATGGCGAGTTGACATATGCAAGGGTTAAGTGCTACATATGTCGTGTGATTGGAGGTCCCAGCTGGGTATTAATCAATTTGGATCGCCGTTACTTCTCGGACATGAAGACTTGGTCACTGTCCTGCAATCTAAGTCATGGATGGAATCATAATGAGCAAAAATCATGTTGTATTGATTAATGTGATGATGAAATTAGACTAGATGCAAACAAGGTCTATTAATACTTAATCTAGCATTAAAATGTTGAAAGTAAGGACTCATTTTAGTAAGCTTTCTGCAAACTATTAAAGTTGATTCTTGCTAAAAGCCTTTCCTTGACTCCCTTTAAAACCTACATATCCTTGAGAGTCTTTTCTTTAGTCGGGTAAGTCTTGCTGAGTACTTGCGTACTTAGGGTTTTATTCCCATTGTTGCTACAGGTTACGAGTTACTTTGATTGTGATTGGTGTTAAGCGCCGGTGGGCATGGCCTTCTTATAAGTCTAAGTAACTCTTCTATACTTCTTATTGAGGATGGTCACTTGGGCTAGCATATATTTCAAAACTATAAATAATTTATAACAGTTCAAAGTTATTGCTTTGAGCCACTTTTGTAACCACTCCGATGAATATAATATAAATTTGTTGTAACTTGTAAAATTTTGTAATAAAGAAATTCCGCTGCAAAATGTTGGTGTGTGATTTATGTTTACTTAATCCTACGGTCCTGGTTGTAAGTGGTTTATTCGGGGTCCTTGGGACACTCGGACAGATCCTATTAAGTTATTTGGTGCACATGCATAGCCGTCTGAGGTCTTTGAGACAAGGACAGGTGCATGTGGGCCCAATAACTTGGGAGGTTCTGCCACAGCTGGTATCGGAGCAGGATTAAGTATAATCCGGTGACATACGTATTTTAAAAACAAAGTTTTGGTTTTAGAAAACCTATTTTCATCTAAACACATTGTTTGGCTTTGAAAAACAGTTTTCAAAAACTATAATGCTAGCGACATCCTCTATTATGCCCTAAGTTAAGGACTATCAGGTGGCTTAGTTCAAAACCACTAACCCACAACCGGGGGTATTGCATACATGTGTATTGTTATTTTTTTGAGGGCATTCAGTTTTGAATGGATCAATGCTCAAGGTAAGGTGAGATGCAAGAGCATGACCGAACAAACATCGGTCTAGGGAAGAGTATAGAAAGCGCTTGATTATATACATGTTTCACATATGTATATATGAAGGCTGCAATGTGGAGTATTTACTTTTCTGGGAATTCAGTACCCCATGGATGTGTATGGGTATACAGACATGGGAATACTAAGAAGTGTAATGTACTTATAATGATGCACCTACGCTCAGGTGAGAAGGTGAGTTACCATAATGAGTTGCCCTATGGTTAAAGTGTGGCAACGACACCTATGCATGGCTCGACCTTAATGAAGAGCTGGCCTCCATATAGCAATGTATGGAGTATAAACTGTGATAAACTGTGATGTGTGGATCTTGCATCATGGGAAAATGGGCTGTGATGGAATTTTCTACAGGTACACTAACCTCGAAAACGTATGTGTAGCTGACGACTAGCAAAATACCGAGAGAGAACGTATGCCACCGATATAGAACGCTATTGCAACATTATGTTGGCAAAACTTATGAGGACGAATAGGACGAGCATGCATCCTGATCGTTGCATTGTGTTTTTCACCTGTGCTGGAAAATGCTTCTCTCGTCTTTATTCCAATAGCCAATGCTTGTAAATGATGTGGTGTCTTAGGGATACGACTATACGAGTTTAGATGGCTTCTAGCTTTTCATAATTCGACCATTAGTGCAAAATATGTTTGCTCTTGTACTTGATGTGCCGATAGAGAGTTGGTGACTTGATTGCCTAAACCCAAAATTAGGCCATGTTCTTATTTAGTGAACCATGACCCAGAATTGATTTTTCCATTATCCCTCCATGATCCAACTCATGCAAATGAAAGTTTGGATAATTTCTTTATCCCCCACAAGATATGCATGAGCTTAAAGCTAGGATCTCGAGTCCGTATTCTCGCTATTTAATCTATGACATTTTAGTTGTCATATTTCCATCTTGGACCATGTCCTTATTCGGTTGGTACAAGCTCATGTCACGTATCTAGTTTGCCTGTTCTTAAGAATCGCCATGTTTGTTATCAACATAACCTAAGAAAGACATGTTAGACCATTTTCTTGAATTTGATGCCTTTGGTTTCCCCATACCTATCAAAGGCATACCAACTTAATCTTTGACTTATAATTGTTGCGATGGCACAGAAATATGCTTGGGCTAAAATAACAGTCTCCCATCGTACTCCCTTCATTAACAAGTTTAGGTTATGGCCATACCTTGTTCGTTTCATCGGGCCATGATCTATTTGACTCTCTACTTGTAACCATTCTTACAGGTGGAGTTTCTGTTGTATATTGTCATCCTTGCTCAGTCTATTTGTGTCGCGTGAGATTCCTTATTGATTACGTCTGATAATGGTATTATGACTAAAATCGATGGTGCCACGATGAAACCGAGGGCCTCCTGTGGGTGATCAACAAATGGTTGCGCAACTTGGCTCACGTTGGTATCACTGTTAGCAGTCATAATCCATTATGAGATTATATCGATATGTTATCTCTGCACGAATTGTTCTTACCACGTGAGATTCATTATTGGTGCCAGTTCGGTAATGGTGTCATCGTTAATGACTTATGGTGCCGCAGCGAAACTAAGAGCCCCTTGTGAATGTACACACAAGGTTATGCTGCTTGGCACATGCTGGTTTCGAGATCTCTAGTCATGATCTATAGTGGAACTACACTAATATATTATCGTCCGTAGATCTCTTCCTTGAAACGATTTCGGTGTTGTTTGTCGAAGTGACCAAGCAACATCTATCATCTTTGTTGGATCAAAAGGGCATACCACTTTCATGTGTGGTCTCTTTTCTTTTGATCTTGGTAGTGACTACTCATACAAGTTCCCTTTACATCCTTTGTGTAAAGGTGAAGCCTTGGAGCTTTTTAGTGTTGGAAAACAACTGGTTAGCTCTCAAAATGGAGATCTGTTTCCCCTGCTGCTGAGATGCAGGAGTTTGTTCATTCGCTCTCTTATTTAATCCATGCATTCCTGAAAGGGAAATGTGCCCTTGGGCCATTTCTAAGTATTTTGGTGATTGAGTGCCAACACAAGTGCTTAAGTGAAAATATATGCCAAATGTTGGACAAAGTGCAAATCAAGAGTAAAGGTATGTTTCTAAGACTTAGTACATTGTTTTGAAGACTAATGCTCTGTGTCTAAGTGCTGGAAACAGGAAAAATCGAATTGGAAAAGAGATGGCTTTGTACAGCCAAAGTCTGCTCGGTCTGGGTGCACCGGACTGTCCGGTGGTGCACCGGACAGTGTCCGGTGCGCCAGGCTAGCTCTGGTGAACTTGCTGTTCTCGGGACTTCGACGGCGGTGTACGGCTATAAATCACCGGACTGTCCGGTGGTGCACCAGACTGCCCGGTGAGCCGTTCACAGGCGAACTCGTCGCTCTCGGGAGATGATTAACGGCGTACGACTATAATTCACCGGACTGTCCAGTGGTGCACCGGACTGTCCGGTGAGCCAACGGTCGGCCGCACGATCTGCGTGGGACACGTGGCCGAGCCAAAGTTAGAAGGGGGCACCGGACTGTCCGGTGTGCACCGGACAGTGTCTGGTGTGCCAACGGCTCTCAATCTGCAACGGTCGGCTTCGCCAAATAAGGAAAGAAATCCGCACCGGACAGTGTCCGGTGGTGCACCAGACTGTCCTGTGCTCCAGGCGACTGAAAGCAAGAATTGCCTTCCTGGAATGCTCTCAACGGCTCCTAGCTGCCTTGGGGCTATAAAAGGGACCCCTAGGCGCATGGAGGAGAACACCAAGCATTCCCCAAGCATTCTAAAGCACCAAGACTTCGATTCCGCGCATTTGATTCCTTGTGATAGCATCTAGAGCTCTATTTGAGTTGTGAACTCGTCGGGTTGTGTTGTGAGCTTTTGTTGCGACTTGTGTGCGTGTTGTCGCTGTGATTTTGTGTCTTGTGTGCGTTGCTCATCCCTCCCTTACTCTGTGCTTCTTTGTGAACATCAAAGTGTAAGGGCGAGAGGCTCCAAGTTGTGGAGATTCCTCGCAAGCGAGATATAGTATACAAAGCAAAACACCATGGTATTCAAGTGGGTCTTTGGACCGCTTGAGAGGGGTTGATTGCAACCCTCGTCCGTTGGGACGCCACAACATGGAGTAGGCAAGCGTTGGACTTGGCCGAACCACGGGATAAACCACTGTGTCTATCTGTGTTGATCTTCTTGTGGTTATCGTGTCTTGCTTAGACTCCTCTCTAGCCACTTGGCATTATTGTGCTAACGCTTAGTCAAGTTTTTGTGGCCTTAAGTTTAAGTTGTTACAGGATCACCTATTCACCCCCCTCTAGGTGCTCTCAATTGGTGTCGGAGCCGTTCTCTTCAAGAAAGGGACTAATCGCCCGAAGAGATGGATCCTAAGGGCAAGGGGATTGTGATCAATGATAAGGAGAAGGAGTCGTTCGTCAACGAGCCGAAGGATGACAAGCCTACCGACTCGGGCTTGGGCCACAAACGTAAAGATGGGAAGAAGAAGAAGACGAGGCGCATCAAGGAGATCGTTTACTACGACGACAGTGACGAGTCCACTTCTTCCCAAAAGGACGACGACAACGACTACGAGAAAAGAAAGACGGTTAACTCAAACTTCTCTTTCGATTATTCTCGTATTCCGTATAGTTCAAATGCACATTTGCTTTCCATTCCTCTTGGCAAGCCTCCACACTTTGATGGGGAGGACTACGGATTTTGGAGCCACAAAATGCGTAGTCACTTGTTCTCTCTCCATCCAAGCATATGGGAGATTGTAGAGAGTGGAATGAAATTTGATAGCTCGGATAGTCCCATGTTTATAAATGAACAAATCCATAAAAATGCACAAGCTACTACTGTCCTTTTAGCATCTTTGTGCAGGGAAGAGTACAATAAGGTGAGCGGCTTGGACAATGCCAAGCAGATCTGGGACACCCTCAGGATCTCACATGAGGGGAACGACGTCACCATGCTCACCAAGATGGAGTTGGTGGAGGGCGAGCTTGGGAGAATTGCAATGATAAGGGGAGAGGAGCCAACCCAAACATACAACCGGCTCAAGACCCTCATCAACAAAATAAGGAGCTACGGAAGCACGCGATGGACGGACCACGACGTCGTTCGCCTAATGCTAAGGTATTTTACTGTACTTGGTCCACATCTGGTGAACAATATTCGTGAAAATCCTAGGTACACCAAGATGTCGCCCGAAGAAGTCCTTGGGAAGTTCGTAAGCGGACGAATGATGATCAAGGAGGCGAGATACGTGGATGATGCGCTAAATGGCCCAATCCATGAGCCTCAAACCAACTCCCTCAAAGCAACGAGAAGCAAGGAGACACTACCTAACAAGGTGGCGCAAGTTGAGGCGGCAGGACTAAATGAGGAAGAGATGGCCCTCATCATCAAGCGCTTCAAGACGGCGCTAAAGGGCCGCAAGGAGCATCCCAAGAAGAACAAGACGAAGGGAAAGCGCTCCTGCTTCAAGTGCGGTAAGATTGGTAATTTTATCGCTAATTGCCTCGATAATGATAGTGACCAGGAACAAGAGAAGAAAGGGGAAAGAAGAAGAAGTACAAGAAGGCTAACGGCGAGGCACATCTTGGCAAGGAGTGTGACTCGGATTGCTCTTCATCCGACGATGAAGGACTTGCCGCCACCGCCTTCAACAAATCGGCCCTCTTCCCCAACGAGCATCACACATGCCTCATGGCGAAGGAGAAGAAGGTATGTACTCGAAACAATACCACTTATGCTTCTTCAAGTGATGATGAGTCTAGTGATGATGATGAAATAGATTACTCTAGTTTGTTCAAGGGACTGGATAGAACTAAAATTGATAAAATTAATGAATTAATTGATGCCTTGAATGATAAGAATAGGTTACTAGAAAAGCAAGAGGATTTGTTGTATGAAGAACATGATAAATTTGTAGAGGCACAAAAATCTCATGCTTTAGAAGTTAAAAGGAATGAAATGCTTTCTTGTGAACTATCTACTTGCCATGAGACAATTTCTAGCTTAAAGAGCATAAATGATGATTTGAATGCTAAGTTAGAAATATCTAGTAAATTAACATCTTGTGTAGAACATGTTGTGATTTGCACTAGGTGTAAAGATTTTGATGTTGATGCTTGTAGTGAACACCTAGTTTCAATTTCTAAATTGAATGATGAAGTGGCTAGTCTTAATGCCCAACTTAAGACTAGCAAGAGTGAATTTGATAAAATAAAATTTGCAAGGGATGCCTACACGATTGGTAGACACCCCTCAATTAAGGATGGTCTTGGCTTCAAGAGGGAAGTCAAGAACTTAACAAGCCATAAGGCCTCCATCTCCGCCAAGGAGAAAGGGAAGGCCCCTATGGCTAGTAGTGCTAAAAAGAACCATGCTTTTATGTACCATGCTAGGAGACATTCTAGAAATGCTTATAGGAGTTGTAATGCTTATGATGCAATGTTTGCTTCAAGTTCTTCCTATATGAATGGTAGAGATATGACTAGGAAAAATGTTGTTCATCATATGCCTAGAAGAAATGTTGTTCATGCTCCTAGGAAAGTAATGAATGAATCTTCTACAATTTTTCATACTTGCAATGCTTCCTTTGCTATTTGTAGAAAGGATAAGAAGGTAATTGCTAGGAAATTAGGGGCCAAATGTAAGGGAGATAAAACTTGCATTTGGGTCCCTAAAACCATTGTGACTAACCTTGTAGGACCCAACAAGAGTTGGGTACCAAAAACCCAAGCCTAAATTGCCTTGCAGGTTTATGCATCCGGGGGTTCAAGCTGGATTATCGACAGCGGATGCGCAAACCACATGACGGGGGAGAAGAAGATGTTCACCTCCTACGTCAAGAACAAGGATTCCCAAGATTCAATCATATTCGGTGATGGGAACCAAGGCAAGGTGAAAGGGTTAGGGAAGATTGCTATTTCATCCGAGTACTCTATTTCTAATGTGTTTTTAGTTGAGTCACTTGGATATAATTTGTTATCTGTAAGTCAACTTTGTAATATGGGATATAATTGTTTATTCACAAATGTAGATGTGTCTGTCTTTAGAAGGTGTGATGGTTCACTAGCTTTTAAGGGTGTACTAGACGACAAACTTTATTTAGTTGACTTTGCAAAAGAGGAGGCCGGTCTAGATGCATGCTTAATTGCTAAGACTTGCATGGGGTGGCTGTGGCATCGCCGCTTAGCACATGTGGGGATGAAGAACCTTCACAAGATTCTAAAGGGAGAACACGTGATAGGTCTAACTAACGTGCATTTCGAAAAAGATAGACCTTGTGCAGCTTGTCAAGCAGGCAAACAGGTGGGAAGCTCTCATCATCCCAAAAACGTGATGACTACATCAAGACCCCTGGAGCTGCTGCATATGGACCTCTTTGGACCCGTCGCCTACCTAAGCATCGGGGGAAGTAAGTATGGTTTAGTAATTGTTGATGATTTTTCCCGCTTCACTTGGGTATTCTTTTTGCAGGATAAATCAGAAACCCAAGGGACCCTCAAGCGCTTCCTCAGAGAGCTCAAAATGAGTTTGAGCTCAAGGTGAAGAAGATAAGGAGCGACAACGGGTCCGAGTTCAAGAACCTTCAAGTGGAGGAGTACCTTGAGGAGGAAGGGATCAAGCACGAGTTCTCCGCTCCCTACACACCACAGCAAAATGGTGTGGTAGAGAGGAAGAACAGGACGCTCATAGACATGGCGAGGACAATGCTTGGAGAGTTCAAGACCCCCGAGCGGTTTTGGTCGGAAGCCGTGAACACGGCTTGCCACGCCATCAACCGGGTCTACCTTCACCGCCTCCTCAAGAAGACTTCGTATGAGCTGCTAACCGGTAACAAACCCAATGTATCTTACTTTCGTGTTTTTGGGAGTAAATGCTACATTCTAGTGAAGAAAGGTAGAAATTCTAAGTTTGCTCCCAAAGCTGTAGAAGGGTTTTTGTTAGGTTATGACTCAAATACAAAGGCGTATTGGGTCTTCAACAAATCATCGGGTTTGGTTGAAGTCTCTAGCGACGTTGTATTTGATGAGACTAATGGCTCTCCAAGAGAGCAAGTTGTTGATCTTGATGATGTAGATGAAGAAGACGTTCCAACGGCCGCAATACACACCATGGCGATTAGAGATGTGCGGCCACAGGAACAAAAGGAGCAAGATCAACCTTCTTCCTCAATAATGGTGCATCCCCCAACTCAAGACGATGAACAGGTTCATCAAGAAGAGGCGTGTGATCAAGGGGGAGCACAAGATGACCATGTAATGGAGGAAGAAGCACAACCGGCACCTCCAACCCATGTTCGAGCGACAATTCAAAGGAATCATCCCGTCGACCAAATTTTGGGTGACATTAGCAAGGGAGTAACTACTCGTTCTAGATTAGTTAATTTTGTGAGCATTACTCCTTTGTCTCTTCTATTAAGCCTTTCAGGGTACAAGAGGCCTTGCTAGATCCGGACTGGGTGTTGGCCATGCAGGAGGAGCTCAATAATTTCAAGAGGAATGAAGTTTGGACACTGGTGCCTCGTCCCAAGCAAAATGTTGTGGGAACCAAGTGGGTGTTCCACAACAAACAGGACGAGCACGGGGTGGTGACGAGGAACAAGGCTCGACTTGTGGCAAAAGGTTATGCCCAAGTCGCAGGTTTGGACTTTGAGGAGACTTTTGCTCCTGTGGCTAGGCTAGAGTCCATTCGTATCTTGCTAGCATATGCCGCTCACCATTCTTTTAGGTTGTTCCAAATGGATGTGAAGAGCGCTTTCCTCAACGGGCCAATCAAGGAGGAGGTGTACATGGAGCAACCCCCTGGCTTCGAGGATGAACGGTACCCCGACGACGTATATAAGCTCTCTAAGGCGCTCTATGGACTTAAGCAAGCCCCAAGAGCATGGTATGAATGCCTTAGAGACTTTTTAATTGCTAATGCTTTCAAGGTTGGGAAAGCCGATCCAACTTTATTCACTAAGACTTGTGATGGTGATCTTTTTGTGTGCCAAATTTATGTCGATGACATGGTTCTACTAATCAAAAGTCTTGTGAAGAGTTTAGCAGGGTGATGACGCAGAAATTTGAGATGTCGATGATGGGCGAGTTGAACTACTTCCTTGGGTTCCAAGTGAAGAAACTCAAGGACGGCACCTTCATCTCCCAAACGAAGTACACGCAAGACTTGCTAAAGCGGTTTGGGATGAAGGACGCCAAGCCCGCAAAGACGCCGATGGGAACTGACGGACACACCGACCTCAACAAAGGAGGTAAGTCCGTTGATCAAAAAGCATACCAGTCCATTATAGGTTCTTTGCTTTATTTATGTGCTAGTAGACCGGATATTATGCTTAGCGTATGCATGTGTGCTAGATTTCAATCTGATCCAAGGGAGTGTCACCTTGTGGCCGTGAAGTGAATTCTTAGATATTTAGTCGCTACGCCTTGCTTCAGGATTTGGTATCCAAAGGGGTCTACCTTTGACTTAATTGGATACTCAATTCCGACTATGCTGGATGTAAGGTCGATAGGAAGAGTACATCGGGGACGTGCCAATTCTTAGGAAGGTCCCTGGTGTCATGGAATTCTAAGAAACAAACTTCCGTTGACCTATCCACCTATGAGGCCGAGTATGTTGCCGCAGGACAGTGTTGCGCGCAACTACTTTGGATGAGGCAAACCCTCCGGGACTTTGGCTACAATCTGAGCAAAGTCCCACTCCTATGTGACAATGAGAGTGCTATCCGCATAGCGGAAAATCCTGTTGAGCATAGCCGCACAAAGCACATTGACATCCGGCATCACTTTTTGAGAGACCACCAGCAAAAGGGAGATATCGAAGTGTTTTATGTTAGCACTGAGAACCAGCTAGCCGATATCTTTACCAAGCCTTCAGATGAGAAGACCTTTTGCAGGCTGCGTAGTGAGCTAAATGTCTTAGATTCGCGGAACTTGATTGATTTATAGCATACATATGTTTATGCCTTTGATCATGTTCCTTATGCGTATTGTTGTTTACTTGTGGTGCTCAAGTTATACAAACACTCCCCGGACCTCACAAGTCCTTTTACAAGTGATGCACATATTTAGGGGGAGTTGTGCTACAACTTGACCCTTTGAGACTAACCGTGTGCTTAAGTTTGCTTGATTTAGTCTTAAAGGAGGTTTGAAAGGGAAAAGGTGGACTTGGACCATGAAAGACTTCCACTGCACTCCGATGAGAGGGTAACTTATTCCAAGTTCATCTCATGTACTCTTATTGCCTTTGTATTCTTATTTGAAGATTCTGATGAGGCAATGGGGTTCAGGGGCCAAAATTGATCTCGTTTTGGTGCTTGATGCCAAAGGGGGAGAAAATAAGGCCAAAGCAATAAATGGATCAGCTACCACTTGAGAAATTTTGAAAACAGTAGAATAGAGCTTTTGGTTTGTCAAAACTCTCTTATTGTCTCTCTTGGCTACCACTTGAGAAATTTTGAAAATAGTAGAATAGAGCTTTTGGTTTGTCAAAACTCTCTTATTGTCTCTCTTGTCAAAAGTTGGCCTCTTGTGGGGAGAAATGTTGATTATGGGAAAAGGGGGAGTTTTTGAAATCTTTGATCAATTTCTCGTGGAATACCTCTCTTTATGTCTCTACAAGTGAATTTGACTTAGAGATAGGAAATTGAGTTTGATTTGCAAAAACAAACCAAGTGGTGGCAAAGAGTGATCCATATATGCCAAATTTGAATCAAAACAATTTTGAGTTCTCATTTGTATTGATGTTGCACTTCTATTAGTTGCTTTTTGTTGTGTTGGCATAAATCACCAAAAAGGGGGAGATTGAAAGGGAAATGTGCCCTTGGGCCATTTCTAAGTATTTTGGTGATTGAGTGCCAACACAAGTGCTTAAGTGAAAATATATGCCAAATGTTGGACAAAGTGCAAATAAAGAGTAAAGGTATGTTTCTAAGACTTAGTACAATGTTTTGAAGACTAATGCTCTATGTCTAAGTGCTGGAAACAGGAAAAATCGAATTGGAAAAGAGATGGCTTTGTACAGCCAAAGTCTGCTCGGTCTGGGTGCACCTGAAAGTGTCCGGTGGTGCACCGGACAGTGTCCGGTGCGCCTGGCTAGCTCTGGTGAACTTGCTGTTCTCGGGACTTCGACGGTGGTGTACGGCTATAAATCACCGGACTGTCCGGTGGTGCACCGGACTATCCGGTGAGCCGTTCACAGGCGAACTCGTCGCTCTCGGGAGATGATTAACGGCGTACGGCTATAATTCACCGGACTGTCCGGTGGTGCACCAGACTGTCCGGTGAGCCAACGGTCGGCCGGGCCAACGGTCGGCCGCGCGATCTGCGCGGGACACGTGGCCGAGCCAATGGTTAGAAGGGGGCACCGGACTGTCCGGTGTACAATGGACAGTGTCCGGTGCGCTAACGGCTCTCAATCTGCAGCGGTCGGCTTCGCCAAATAAGGAAAGAAATCCACACCGGACAGTGTCCGGTGGTGCACCGGACTGTCCAGTGCGCCAGGTGACTGAAGGCAAGAATTGCCTTCCTGGAATGCTCTCAACGGCTCCTAGCTGCCTTGGGGCTATAAAAGGGACCCCTAGGCGCATGGAGGAGAACACCAAGCATTCCCCAAGCATTCTAAAGCACCAATACTTCGATTCCGCGCATTTGATTCATTTTGATAGCATCTAGAGCTCTATTTGAGTTGTGAACTCGTCGGGTTGTGTTGTGAGCTCTTGTTGCGACTTGTGTGCGTGTTGTCGCTGTGATTTTGTGTCTTGTGTGCGTTGCTCATCCCTCCCTTACTCCGTGCTTCTTTGTGAACATCAAACTGTAAGGGCGAGAGGCTCCAAGTTGTGGAGATTCCTCGCAAGCGGGATATAGTATACAAAGCAAAACACCGTGGTATTCAAGTTGGTCTTTGGACCGCTTGAGAGGGGTTGATTGCAACCCTCGTCCGTTGGGACGCCACAACGTGGAGTAGGCAAGCGTTGGACTTGGCCGAACCACGAGATAAACCACTGTGTCTATCTGTGTTGATCTTCTTGTGGTTATCGTGTCTTGCTTAGACTCCTCTCTGGCCACTTGGCATTATTGTGCTAACGCTTAATCAAGTTTTTGTGGCCTTAAGTTTAAGTTGTTACAGGATCACCTATTCACCCCCTCTAGGTGCTCTCAATTCCCGAACCAAGTCAGTTCATCTCGCATGAAGAAATGAATGAACAACATGACCAAATGGATTTCTACCCAAATGCATGACCTTTTGCTAACAAAAGTGAACTCTCGACCATTGGGTCGTCAATGGATAATAAGAGAATTACTCAATGTCAAAGGTAGTTCAACAAGTTGGTTTTTACTAACTTGCAACTGCATTGTGATCAAAGGTTGAGTTTAGAGATCGTTTTGTTGAGTTATCTAAACTCACTTTGGTTCACCCCACGCTAAGGAAAGTACTTATAAGAATCGGGCTTAAGTCAGCCAATAACCACCTAATTATCGCTCTAGTCATGCCTCGATCGCCTCACCTATGGTTTTCAAGCATACACAAGTTAACTGTGCTATGTATTTGATGAAATGGGTTGGTCGTGAAGTCAACATCAACGAATCTCTTCATTGATATTTTCTCGAGTCTTCATCATTTTTCTTGAACTTGGATTTTCTGGCTAACACAAGTTAGCTGTGATGTTGTTCGACATCCACACTCGTCTTATGTGCTATGAACTTATCGTGACCACTTGTTGGTAAACCTCTTTCTGTGTGTTTTGCCCAAGAGGTTGTAGCTGATTCTGTTTGGGTAAAGTCGCATATCTACCGCTCGCTCAACTGACTCAGATAGTACAGTGTCATTAGAAAAGGCAAACTGCACACATGGAACCTTATGTGTTCCCATGGCAGACATCGTCTCTAATAATGGACATCTCTAAATTAACTTGTGGCGATACATGCTATATCCACTAGAGAAACTCTATCCAGAGACACTCGCCTTTGCTTGGAACTGCCTTATATTTTCGCTGATATGGACAGGGTTACATGCTTCTCTACTCTTAAAAGTCTTTCGCTCTGAATCTCGGGACGAGATTCTTTTAAGAGGGGAGGGTTGTAACACGCCAGGTGTTACTAGACGTAAACAGCGAATATGGACGTAAGTACGGGCATATTAATAAGAATAATAGTCTCTCTGTCTTAATCTGTTTCGTCTGTTGTGAGTTCGACATCGTTTTTATTTATCCTAGCTATTCCTAATTTTTTGTAATGTTCGGAACATAGTTGTTCCGAAAATCGGTGCATCCGGTGATTATTCAAAATTTATCGCTCGCGCGAATACGAATTCAGAAGCTTGGCCTACTTTTATGCTTTTTATCCAGGGAAATTTAATTTGAACTCGACGACTAAAATGTTCGAGGCAAAATAATCTGTATCACGCATTGTACGAGAAAAATCGACCGAATCGAGTGTACGTTAGCAGATAAGGTTTCGGCCGATTTCAATTAAATCTGAATAGTTAAAAAGGTTACATGAAACTTTTGGATTATCGATCTCGTTATATTCGACCCATGTTACATCGCTAATAATCCAACAGTTTGAAATATCTGCGATTTCCGTTATAAAAATGGAAAATTGAAAAAAAAGGAAAAACCTCCCAGTCGCTCTCTCTCTCTTCCCCTGATCTTTTCCTCTGCCGTGGGGCTTATCCCCTGCGCTGCTCAAGCTCGTTGAAGAAAATCTCACCATCGATCCCTTCTCCTTATCTTTCCCTCCAGCGCTCCACCGCTCCTCTTTCTTCTCCAGCGCAGCGGTCGCCCTCTCTGCTCGCCGCGCCCTGGACCTTGCTCCAGCTCGCCTGCCAAAGCTCCCTGGCGCGCTCGCCCCAGCCGTGCGTGTTACGCGTGCTTCTTATCCGTGCTGAATTCCAGCCATGGCACGCCCTCCCCTGGCTTCTCTCTCCCTCCATCTCTTTCCTGCGCGCGCCTAGCCGAGTCCCTCCTGCGTCGTGCCTGGCTCCAGCTCGGCCTCTGCTCGATGCCTAGCGCGCCGTCCATGCTCCCAGCGCCGTGGCTTTCTCCTCCCCGAGCTCCCTCGCCATGGTGCGAATCTGTCCCCTGGATCCATCCCCAGCCGCGCCCTGCTCGGACCTGCCATCTCCATGGCGCTTGCTGACACGTGCTCTCACCAGCAGAGCTTCCCTGCACACTCGGGTCTTGTGGGCGCGCGGCGGTGACCCCTGTGGCCGCAGCCCATCTCCTATGCGTCGTCCGCCACCTCGCCCTTGGTGCTCGCCGAGTCCAGCCCCATGTTGCCAGCGTCCCTCCTGCAGCTTGTCGTGCCGCGCCATTATCACTTCCTGTCGTGAGCTCACCGGCCATGTCGCCTGCTGCTCGTGCGTCTGCTTCCGTCCTGGCGTCCAAAACCATGGCTCCTCGATGTTTTAACCTAACCACGCGCCTGCTCCATGCGCTGGTGCTCGTGTCCAAGCCACGGGTGTCGTCGATAATCTTCATTTCCTTAGGAATGACTGAAGTCTCTTTGTCGTTTATTTTTGGCTGCACCACTTATTTTTCGGTGTAAGTTCTGCATCCCCTTAGGAACGTCTTTTGAACTTCTTCGCCTTCTATTTCAGCGGTATTTCGCGTTGACTTTTCGCGCTTCGCCTTATATTTCGGCGGTATTCGCATTGACTTTTCACGCTTCGCCTTCTATTTCAGCGGTATTTGGCTCTGCATCCCCTTAGGAACAACTTTTGAGCAGAAAAACTTATGCTGCGCTCCCTTAGGAATGGCTTTCTGTAGCTTCATCGTGCTCTGCATCCCCTTAGGGACGACTTTCGAGCTTCTCCCTGTTTTTTTTCTCTCTCTCTGCGCTCGAAGGTGCATGCTCAGATTTTACATTTACATACCTTGGGGATTTTGCCCTTGTGGGGCTGAATAAAAAATGGAGAAATTACAAAATATGGCCCCATTAAAAACCTTTCTCCCCCTTTGGAAAGGAAAAGGGTGCCATAGAAAAAATGAAAAAGATTACATCAATTTATACATAATACCACCGAAGCTCATCCGCATTCCAGGATCTAGGAATGTTGTTGCCGTCCATGTCCTTTAACCTGTAAGAACCAGGTCTTGATGAAGATACTACCAAAAAGGGTCCTTCCACTTCAGCTGAAGCTTGCCTACTGTGTCAGGGTTGGCTACTCTCTGAAGCACCAAGTGTCCTGGCTTAATGTCTTTCAATCGAACTTTTCTATCGCGCCATTTTATTGTTTCGGCTTGATATTTATTGATATTTTCCACAGCCTGAAGTCTGGTCCCTTCTATAGTATCTTTTGTCACAGAATAATTAGCTTCGTCTTCGGTCGAAGCTACTGTTCTTATTGACCCCGTTTTAGCCTCTTCGGGGGTTATGGCTTCGTCACCGAACATAACTTGAATGGTGTAAAACCTATTGACCTTGATACAGTTGTATTGTGGCTCCACAACCACTTTGATCAACTCATCTGGCCACTTTCCTCTAGGCTGATTGAAGATTAACTTCATTATTCCTGTCATTATAATACCATTTGCCCTTTCAACTAGTCCGTTTGATTCCGGGTGCCTGACTGATGCAAAATGAATTTTTGTACCGATTTGATTGCAGAAATCTTTGAAAGTTTCAGCATCAAACTGTGTTCCATTATCCATAGTTATAGCCTTCGGCACACCGAAGCGACAAACTATATTCTGCTAGAAAAATTTCTCGACTGTAGCTGAAGTTATTGTAGCCAAAGGCTTTGCTTCAATCCACTTGGAAAAATATTCTACAGCCACCACAACATATCTTAAATTGCCTTGTGCTGGTGGAAGTGGACCTAACAAATCCAGGCCCCATCTTTGCAATGGCCAGGTTGGTTGTATTAGCTGAGTCAAAGACGAAGGTTGTTTCTAATTTCTTGCATATTTTTGGCAATTTTCGCACTTTTGAACCAAATTGCTACGTCCGAAGCTGCCTTCGGCCAATAGAATCCTTGTCGGAAAACCTTTCCTAAAAGAGGTCTGGACCCAATATGAGATCCACACAATCCTGCATGTATCTCCTTCATCAGTTCTATACCTTCAGTTCTAGATAAGCACTTGAGAAGTGGGGAACAAACTCCATGTTTAAATAATTCCCCTTCTATTATGACATATGGTCTTGTTCTTGCTTCCATTCTTTTGTTATAAACCTCATCATCCGAGAGATGATTACCTTTGAGGAAAGATATAATCTCAGTCCTCCAATCTTCACTATGGACAGGAGATACTGTGAGTACTGCTCTTTCGAGGAGTTCTACCGAAGGTGCTCTTATTGTCTCGAAAAACACTTCTGAAGATAGAGGGAGCCCCTGTGCTGCTGACTTGTCTTCAAGCCTTCGAACTATGTCCAGGTACCTCTCAAGCTCCGGATCTCTTGCCTTGCAACTCTTGTTAACATGTCCAGAAATAACTTGAGAGTCAGTTTTGAGGACTGCCCTTCTTATTCCCATTGCCTATAACTTTCGAAGTCCCAAAAGTAATGCTTCGTATTCAGCAATATTATTTGTACAGCTGAAATCAAGCCTTGCTGCATAGCATGTTCTGAGCAACTAAGACAACAGCCGCACCTACACCGAAGGTTCCCCAGGAACAGTCACAGAACACTGTCCAGGCTTCGGCATCTTTATTTGCTTCTTCTTCCTGAGCCCCTGGCGTCCAATCAGCAATGAAGTCTGCTAACGCTTGCACTACAGGAAAAACACTTAATTTCCAGTCGGTCAGGAACCGACGGGAATAAGCATTAAACCGACGGGAATAAGTAATTCCCGTCGGTTTAGGGCTTATTCCAATCGGTTGTCAGTCGACAGGCGTCAGGTGTCGGGGATAAGGTTATTCCCGTCGGCGGCTGACGGGAATAATTAATTCCCGTCGGCCACTAACTAGCCGACGGGAATTACGGCTAACTCCCGTCGGTTGTGCTGGCCGACGGGCGTAATTGATTAATCCCCGTCAGTTCTACTAGCCGACGGGCGTTATCGATTAATCCCCGTCGGTTTCCCCAGGCCGACAGGAGCTAATAATTAATTCCCGTCGGCACTACGTGGCCGACGGGAATTAACTGGGCCGACGGGAGTTATTAATTAATTCCCGTCAGTTCGACCATAGCCGACGAGAATTAACTGGGCCGATGAGAATTACCCTATACTGCTATAAAAACAGCACTAAATTAGATCACTATTTCTGCACACATAACATATATCACACATAACATAAATCACACATAACAGCCACATTACAAACACATGCATTCATAATCAAATCACGCATTACAAACATAACATCCACCAACATAGTTTACACAAACGATTCAAATATAAGTTCAAGTACGACATAGAGTCAACGAGTACGACATAGTCTTGAAATATAAGTACGACATAAGTTCAAGTACGACCAAGAGACAACGAGTTAAGAAACATGTTCAAATGTTTAGAGATAACCAACCACTTGGGTGGTTAGAGCTTTGACCGCTGCCGCCACCACCACCAGGAGGAGGGAACGCAAAGAGGGAGTCAACAAATCCAGTCCCTGCTGCGAGATCAGACCCACTACCACCCGCTTCGGGTGTAAACCGATGCAAGTTAGCAAATATCAACACGTTAAATGCAAATATCAAAAAGTATAGAAGTATATAAATTAATCGAGAGTTATCAAACGTACCAGATCTCCAGGTGCAGGTATATGTGTCGGAGGGGTGTTGAACTGTGTGGCGGAGCTGGTGTGTTTGCAAATTGGCTCCATTGTGGTGGCGGTGGAAAATTTGTTGCCATGCCCTGTTGCTGCATTAACTGTTAAACATATGTGTTACTACTGAAGATGTTGTATTGAAATATAATAATTTAGAGTTCGGATTATGTGTACTCACTTGATACATCGCTTGGTTATGTGCATTGCAAGCCTCCATAAATTCGCGTTGTTGTCTCATCTCTTCACGCATCCTCATAATCTCCAACTCCTGCTCCTTCGGTCGACGAGAGCATGAACTATGGGAAGACGAACCCGTCCTCTGAGATCTCAACCGACGATGAGTCAATGAATCCGTCGAAGAGTGCGTATCTATAAGTGATTCAAAAAATGTGATTACTGCATAATCAATTTAGTGTCAACCATATAATTTCATAAGTTAGAGCTTACCGTCCATGCGCTTTGCCACCACCACTTGCGTACACCACCGAGGGATCCACCGATTCATGGCGCCAGTCGAAGTCAGGGCCATGGCGATGAACCATCTCCTCCCCATATGCCGCCTATACATCATTCACAACCTTACAAATGCAGGAATTTCTATACTTTGAACGGTGTTAGGGTCTGGTCCTTTGTGGCCCTCCTGGTAGACCTCAATGTCACTAGGCTTTTGGCCACTCGTAGCTTCCTGTATAAACAAAAAACATTCATAAGCAATCGTACTATTTGTTGATCGACATAGCTAGATCAAACTTACCATTCTTTTAGCTTTTCGTATCATGTCGTCACCGCCAAACTTGTGGTTAGGATTGGTTCCTCGACATTGTCTGTGATGCGCTGACGCTTTCTGGAAGCCTTTGGAAGCCCAATATCGACACCAAGCATAGTACGCATCAGGCATGGGCGCCATCCATGGAACCATCACCTGCACAGACAATGTTACATATTATATCAATCACAACAATTAATATAAAGGGTAAAACAAATTGAATACTAACCTCACGATATTGATCCTCAGTCAAATATATCTTTGAGGACCCTTCCTTTTTATTCAAGGGGCCTGCTTCTTCCGGATGCTTTTGAAAATACAGGTTTGTAGCCTGAATTCTCCGCATAGTATATGGCATCCTTCACCAGCTTCTTTGCATTGTTTTGGAAGACACGTTCAGCGTGCCCCATGTAATCCTCTCCGTCAGGCAACCGATATCGAAGCTACAACATAAAGAATACAAATACAATGGTATAAGTCATAGATTTACAATATTAAGAAACATAACAAAAATAATAAAGAATTCATACCCAAAGTCATTACGCACAAGTCCCTGTCTGTCGGTGTGGTTTCGTTCCTTTTTAAACTTGTACTCGTCCCAGGTACTGATGAGCACCTCATCCTCGGTATCACCGTTTGACACCTTCACTATACCAGGGTAGTGAGGCGGCAAAGAGAACCCAACGTAAGGTTAACCTGAGTGTGGTGTCCCTTGCCGTCAAAGGACAGGTCCTCCCAATTCCTGCATTACACAAAAACATTAACAATACACATAATAGTTATATAAGATAAGTTAATATATTACACTCACCGATCTTCATGTGGCATTATTAAAGTCCTATCAGCCTCTCACTCTATCGCGTGACGAGGCTTTACTGAGTGGCTTTTTCTTGAGAGACGTGTGCGTGTCACTGATGAGCCTCCCGAGCCATCATCCATCGGGTTGTCAGCCGGTTCGCCCTGTTGGCCCCACTGGTCCCACGCCTATTGCTGCTCCCTCTGGTGGTCCCACTGGTCCCATGGCTGGTGATGCTGTGCGGCCTGGTCCCATGTCACGTGCTCCACCTCCTCATTGTGCTCCACCTCCTCATTGTGCTGCTCAGCCTCATTGTGCTGCTCCTCCTCAATGTGCTACTCCTCTGTGTGCTGCTCATCCTGGTACATACAACTCAAGATTTATTTGTAAATATGTAAACAAATTTATTTGTACAAGATATGTTACCTCATCTCCATGTACCGCGCTCAACAGCTCTCGACATCTGCTGCTGCTCGAAGAACTGCCCTAAAAAAGGCCCAGGCCCTTGAACAGCCCCGCCATTGACTTCTTTGATTTTGGCAGCATCATGCATAAAAAATAAGAAATTATTCATTAGTGCATCAAAAATGACATAATACTTAAAAATAGAAACAAATGAAATAACAAAACAACTTTACTTGTTAAATATCATCAAAATCAGGATCTATTTGTTCTCTTCTATGCAGAGGTCGCCATATAACTTTTCTCCTAACAGGTTGTCTTCTCCATCTCTCGGGAAAAGTTAAGTTGTTAATGTCTGCAACTAGTGAATCTAATGCCGGTGCAGGATCAATATGAAAACTAGTTGGTGTTGGGGCTATGCTTCGTCGCGCCGAAGGTCTGGTAGGAAGAAGCAGCTTCGGCTGAAGCTGTTCGCAGAAGATGACCGAAGGTCCCTCTTCATGAAGCTTCGGTACTACAAACCGACTTAAAGATAGAATGACTTTTTAGTCCATAAAGGTCCGAGTCAATGTTGTAAATTTTTATGAGGGGCATAATTGTAATTCTTCACAGGCTGTGTCCTGTGTCTATAAATAGATGAACAGTACCCCCGTACTGTTCACGCTGACTGGTATTCACTCGCGCGTCACGCTTGGATTTTTGCCTTTTGTCAAGCCGAAGGTAAAAATGTAATTCAATATTGTTCAAGTGCATTCATGACTATATGATTAAATGATATTAATGATGACATATGATTATTTATGTTATTTCTCATGTCTCATATGCTTCTTCTTTCATTCAAATATACTGTAATGTCGAAGGTACGCCCTTCATGACCTTCGTCTTAAGATCATTATATCCTAAGGGAGATAATGCTCTGAAGGACGAAGGGCATTAACCATTAACCTTTTTGTGTTGCCTTGTTCTTAACTCATAGCACTTGAGAACAAGTCCCCAACAGTTGGCAACTCTTCTTCTTGAAACACCTCATCAACCTGCTCAAGGTGACCAATTTGATATTCGTCCTCACCAGGAGTGTATAGGCATTCGCGGGGATTTACATTGTACACAACCCTCCATTTAGACAACTTTTTGTATGGATATGTCGAGAAATAAACTTGGTCTGCTTGATGGGCAAGGATATACGTGTCGTGTCCTTGAAGCAATTTTTCAGGTTGGATCTGTGTCATCTCAAATTTGGTCCTATAATACTTCGGGTCATACCATTTACACTCAAAGAAAACTAGCGCTAAAGGCTTATTTCCAGCAAATGTAATCTCGATTATATTTTTGATTTTCCCATAATAGCAGGCTTCGTGTCCTTCCATGTCGGTTGCCCTAGTAACGACTCCACTATTTTGAGTGGCGGCCATAGGATGATTTGATTCGAAAATGCTTGAACGAAAGCAATATCCATTGACGTCATAACGTCCATAGCTTTTGGAAGTTACGCTTCCAATAGATAACTGACGTAAGTCATCATTCAAATTCATTTCCTCCCCAAACTATCAATTATGCCACAAAGCATTAGCAAATTCTGTAATATTAGTTAACTGAAATTAGCTCTCAGAGCCACATAATTAAGACTTACACGGTCCCGAAGCCACATAATGAAATTAGGTCGCCCATGCATACCATCGCGTCGCAATTTGTCTATGTCTCTCGCTGTTGGCCTACCGAGACACCTCATGTTTTGTTCATCAAACTCGTTGTCAAATATTATTGTATGACATGAGATATTTGATAACATAAACTAATTCACATATGAATAGTTTAAGAAAATAAGTCTTACACAAAGTATTTCTCCACCTCAGGCATATTCGTGAACATGTAAAATAAAGTAGACTTCCGTTCTTCCATACTGAGGTGATATGCCTTGGGTGGACCAACGGCTTTGCCGTTTGTCTGAAAAATCGAAAGATCACTACACGGAGGCATCTCTCATTCATCATCATGGTACCTTTTCTTTCGAGCAAATACATTATGTTCTTCTGCAAAGTAACAACTTGTGAAGTGTGCTACCTCCTTTAGTTTAAATTGTTCCGCAATACATCCTTCAACTCTTGCCTTATTGCCCACCATTGCTCTAAGCTTCTTTAATGCTCTTTCTATATGAAACATCCACCTATACTGAACAGGACCACTGACCTTAGCCTCATACGGAAGATGTATAAAGAGATGCTACATAGGATTGAAGAAACCCAGTGGAAATATTTTTTCCAATTTGCACAAAAGCACCGATGCCTCTTTCTCCAATTGTTCCATCACATCTCTTCTGATTTCTTTAGCACAAACCTATTTGTAGAAATAGCTAACTTCAGCTAACGTTTTCCACACAGCTTCGGAAATGTACACACGAAACATTACAGGCATGAGCCTCTCCATAATTATGTGGAAGTCATGGCTCTTCAGTCCATTCATCTTCATTGTCTTCAAGTTCACAGATCTTCTAAAACAAGTGGCATAAACCATCGGGGAATTTAATATCCTTCATCCACTTCATCACTTCTTTCCGTTGCTTAGATTTCAGACAATAGTCAGCTTTTGGTTTGCCTCTGTTTTCTCTAAGCACTTGGGTTGTACGATCACATATCACTGCTAAGTCCATGCGTGCCTTGTCATTGTCTTTCATTTTATCAGGGAAATCCATGCATGTATTTATGAGGGCTTGGCAAAAGTTACTCTCTTGATGCATGACGTCGATGTTGTGCATCAAAATCAATGACTTAGCATAAGGAAGCGCCCACAGCCACATATGTGAGTCCAGTTATGCTCCTCACCAAAACCTTAATACCTTTTCCCACTCTCGTCTAGGACAAGTTTCATATTCTCTTCTGTAATTTCTATCCCACTACGTCGCTTGGGCGGTCCCTTCGTGACGATGGTGCCCTTCCTAAATTCCTTTCTCTGCCTTTTGAAGGGGTGATTGAAGGGTAGAAAACATCTATGGAAATCAAAGTAACATATCTTGCCATCAGCACTAAGACGAAAACAATCTGTATCTTTAGCACAATAAGGACATGTCAATCTACCATGCACGCTCCATCCAGAGAAAATACCATACGCCATAAAATCATGAACCGAGAACAGATATGCAACACAAAGATTGAATTTCTACTTCTCGAAGCAGTCATAGGCTTCCACACCTTGCCATAGCTTCTTTAACTCTTCAATCAGTGGTTGAAGCATCACATTGAGGCGTACGCCAGGATGCTCAGGCCCAGGTATAACAAGACATAGGAACATAAACTCATATTTCATGCAAAGAGAAGGTGGAAGGTTGTACGATATGGCAATGATAGGCCAACATGAATACGACGCAGCGGTCATATTGAACAGCGTGAAACCATCAGTTGCCAAGCCGATACGAACGTTTCTTGCATCTCTAGCAAAATCTGGATCAAATTTGTCAAGAGCCTTCCATGCATCACCATCTAACGGTTGCACCATTAACCCATCTTGTCTGTCCGTACAATCTTTATGCCACCTCATGTGCATAGCGGTCTTCCTCGAGAGAAACAAACGTTTCACTCTAGGAGTGAGAGGCATGTACCGAAGTTCTTTATGTGCAACCTTTGTCACCACCTTCTCCCCATCTTCATTTACAAGCTCCACGTACCTCGACTTCCCACATTTTAAGCATTTCTGTTCTCTGCCATGTTCCTTCCAAAAACGCATACAGTTGTCTTGGCAAACATCAATCTTCTCATACTCCATACCAAGACCTTCAAGCAATTTCTTGGACTGGTACATGTCTTTGGGCATCTTGTGACCCGTAGGAAGAACCTCGCTAATCAAATCCACAAGCTCCTTGTAACAATTAATTGAGAATGCGAGTACGATCACGTCAGTGTGCCCGTGAAGAGTCTCTTCTGACGCTTTGAGTAGGTCGAAGAACTTCTAAACCTCCGGTATAGGTGAACCATGATGATCTGGTGCCAGTTCAGGCTGCAGATCCTCAAGCATCTGGTCCATCCTATCAACATCATCTTCACCATCATCAACTTCTACTTCTGTTGCTCGTTCAACATCTTCACCGTGGAGATACCAGACCTTATAGCCTGGCATGAAACCATGTGAGCACAGGTGTAGTGTGACCTGCCTCTTGGTGTGGCTCGTCATATTTCTACATTTATTGCATGGACACCTAATATTATCTATTTGTGACAAAGCAGCTGCATGGTCCAGAAACATTTGCGTCTTGGCAAACCATTCACTAGTGTGACACCCACCCTTCTTGAAACCTTCATACATCCAATCACGTCTATCACCCATTATTGTGGTTGTGTACGAGTAAAGAGTGTGTGTGAGACAATCACGTTTCTACACGTCACACATACATCTATAGGTAAGTAGTAAAACTATATATATACATAAATAATTATATATACACATAAAAACATCAAATTTATCAATATCGAAACCTTCATACATCCTAATATTATAAGTTAAATCTAATCAATAAATAACATCAAATTTAACAATTCAATAGTATAAGTTAAATATACTATAATAATAGAATTAATAATTACCTAACATGAAGCCACACATGTGATATTAAATTAACTCTAATCACACTCTAATCACATATGTTATTAAATTAATACTAATCACATGAAAGTTAACTCCCGTCGGCCATTAAAAACCGATGAAAATAAACATGTACACACATAATTAACATTTACAATCCCATGCATTAACATCTTTAACTCACATGGGTGTCGTAGTCGGTTCGGAGATGCGGTCGGGGGCGGAGGCGGCGCTTGGGCGCGGCGACGGCGCTCGAGGAGGCAGCGACGACGCTCCGAGAGACGTTTGGGGCGGCGTCGACCCTTGTGGCGGCGGCGGCGTTTGTGGGTGCGATGGGAGGCCCAGCGGCGATGTGGGCGGTGTGGGGCACGGCGGGGACAAGCGAGGGCGGGCACGGCGGCGGTGGACGGGCGCGGCGCGCGGCGGGGATGGGCGGTCGGGCGCGCAGCGGCGCGGACGGGCGGCGGCGGGGCTGCGCGCGGCGTGGACGGGCGGGCGGGGCGGGGACGGCATGGCGGGGGGGACGGGCGGCGGCACGGCGGTGGCGGCGGTTTTGAGAGAGAGAGAGAGAGAGGAAGAAACAGAGAGATGAGCCCACGCGGGGTGTTCCCCGCGGGTTCATAAACATTTAATTCCCGTCGGCCAGAGCGTAGGCCGACGAGAATAACCTAATCCCAGTCGGCTTTTGTCCGAGCCGATGGGAGTTACCTTATTCCCGTCGGCCAGTGTCTGGGCCGATGGGAGTTAAGTTAAGGCCCGTCGGCTTTTCGTCTGGCCGACAGGAGTTAATCCGGCCGACGGGAATCTTTAGTATTCCTGTAGTGTTGGGACTGAATTGAGGATCTAAGGACATAGTCAATAGTGAATTTGTTAAGCTCCGCAGCCCACTTTCTGATCCTTCCAGTAGCTTCTCTGCTCCTCATAATATCCTTCAGAGGCTGTGATGAAGGAACAATTATGTGGTATGCTTGAAAATAGTGTCCAAGTTTCCTGGAGGCCATTAACATAGCATACAACATCTTCTCTAGCTCTGTATAGTTTTTCTTTGATAAACTTAGAACTTCGGAGCCAAAGTATACTAGGGCTTGCTTTTTAATTTGTCCTTCAAGCTTCTCCTGTACAAGCGCCGCACTCACTGCAGTGTGCGAAGCTGCCACATACAATAGTAATGCAGCCCCTGGCGTAGGTGGAGTTAATGTTGTTAGGTCAATCAGGTATTGCTTCAGCTCTTCGAAGGCCTTCTGTTGAGCTGGGCCCCATTGAAAGACTTCGGCTCACTTTAGTATTTCAAAGAATGGCAAATTTCTTTCTGCTGATCTAGATATAAATCTATTTAATGATGCCAGAATTCCTGTCAGCCGTTGGGCCCCTTCTATGTGCTTGGTGGTTCCATCAGAAGGATAGCTTCGATCTTGCTTGGATTAGCTTCAATCCCCTTCGTTGAAACTACACAACCAAGGAACTTACCTTTCTTCACTCCAAAGACACATTTTTCTGGATTTAATTTCACGCCAACTTGCCTGAAATTAGCAAATGTTTCTTGCAGATCAGTAATGTGATTTTCTTGCTTCATACTTTTACTATGATGTCATCGACATATGTTAGCACATTTCTGCATATCTGGGAATGAAGGACCTTGGCTATCATTCTACTGAAACTTTCTTCAGCATTCTTGAGCCCCTCAGGCATGCGAAGATAGCAATAGGTGCCATTAGGAGTTATGAAGCTAGTCTTCGGCTCATCCTCCTTCTTCATCCATATTTGATGATATCCTGAGTAGCAGTCCAGTAGACTCATAAGCTCTAAAGAAGCTGCTGCATCTACAAGAGAGTCTATTCTTGGTAATGGGAATTCGTCCTTTGGACAGGCCTTGTTAAGATCTGCGAAGTCAATACACATTCTCCATTTGCCGTTGGACTTTTTCACCATAACAGTACTGGCTAGCCACTCTGGATATTTTACTTCTCTGATGACTCCAGCACTGAGAAGCCTTTTTACTTCACTCCGAGCACCTTCGGCTTTATCATCAGACATTTTCCGAAGCCTTTGTTTTCTTGGCCTGAAAGATGGGTCAACATTGAGTGAATGTTCAATGACGTCTCTATTGACACCACAGAGGTCATTGGCCGACCAAGCAAAAACATCTTTGTTGTTGAATAAAAACCTTACCAAAGTTTTCTCCTGCTCTTCAGATAATTGAGACCCCAGCAGTACCTTCTGCTCTGCTATGTCTTCACATAGAAGCATGGGTTTCGGCTGATCAGCCGAAGCAGCCTTCTCTCTTCTGTACTTGTACTGTTCACAAGTTTCGACTTCATCTATACTGTGGATTGCTTTTGAATTTGTCCAATTTCCTTCAGCCTTTCTGGTAGCCTCTTGACTTCCATGAATAGCAATGGGCCCTTGTTCCGAAGGTATCTTCATGCATAGATATGTCGGGTGAAGTATTGCTTCGAAAGCATTGAGTGTCCCACGACCAATGATTGTCAACAATGTTAAAAACAACCTGTTCAGTCCTTGTATCGTGAACAAAGCCGAAGGTAACTGGCATTGTGATTTTGCCAAGTGCTACGATCTATCTTCCTCCGAAGCCACATAGGGGATGTGTAGCATCGTGAACCTTATCTTCTAGCTCTTGCATTTGTCTGAAGGCCTTAGCAAATATGATATCCGTGGCACTGCCTGTATCAACTAGAACATTGTGGACCAGAAAACCCTTGATGACGCAAGATATAACCATAGCATCATTGTGAGGATAATCCTTGAGCTGAAGGTACTCCTAAGAGAAGGTGATTGGGATGTGAGACCATTTTGACTTGATGAAGGGTCCCTACACCCCAACATGCCGCACCCTTCTCTATGCTTCTTTCTTCTGCTTCTTGCTAGCCGGCTCTGAACTTGAGCCGCCTGTTATTAGGAGCACAAACTTCGTAGCGAAGGTGCTTCAGCTTGGTTGTTGAACGAAGCCATCAGCTTAACAGTGGAAGTGAGTTCACCGGAGGTGGGCGCCAATGTTGGGGACTTGTTCTCAAATGCTATGAATTAAGAACAAGGCAACACACAAGAAAAATGTTAAACGTTAATGTCCTTCGTCCTTCAAAGCATTATTCCCCTTAGGATATAATGATCTTCGGATGAAGGTTATGAAGGACATACCTTCATAAACATGACATGTGTAATTAGAGGATGAAGGTTATGAAACATAAGACAACAACATAAATTATTACATAGTATCGAAATATGAACATTTATTGTTAAATAATCATAAATATATGAAAGTTAAACAATTACATTTGTACCTTGAGCTCGATCGAATACGAAGATACAAATGCGATGCGAAAGCGTGAACAGTACGAGGGTACTGTTCACCTATTTATAGGCACAGGGCGCAGCCTGTGTGAATTTACATTCATGTCCTCTACAGATGATTACAATTATTATACAGTTTATCATGGGTCGATTGGTTATCTCATATTTAAGTCGGTGCATTTTGAAATATACTTCAAAGCTTCCCGACTGGTAGCTTCGGCATTGTTCCTATTCTGACCTTCTGAAGATGCTTCATCTCACAGGACCTTCGGCGACGAAGCAGACCCCCAACATTGATCATTATCTTTCATTCTTTAACGTCCTTTTACATTCTTATTTATGTCTATATTCATATTTTATGTACTGATATGATGAAGGCATGTCCATCATGACCTTCGTCTGAAGATAATCCGAAAGGAAATAGTGCTTCAATTGACGATGGTCTTTAACCATTAACAATCGTGTTTCCTTGTTCTTGATCTATAGCATTTGAGAACAAGTGACCAACATTGGCGCCCTCCTCCGGTGAACTCAATTGACCACCTTCGGCAAGCATCGACTTTCGTAACGCCGCCGAAGAAGACAACAGTGTCAGGGGCTGCCCTACAGCCACTGGACACAAATCAGGAGACACTGCGAGAAGCTAGGAGCCAGAAGAGGAAGGCTACTAGCCCAACACCTCATGAGGAGGAGCTAGATCAGGAGATCAGGGATTTGGAGGCTATCCACCAATAGGTACAATGGAAAAGGGAAAAGATGCTTCAGCTCGCCGACCTTTAGAAAAAGATCGATGAAGATGATGAAGAAATGCGTCACCTCACTCAGGATGACCAAGACCGAAGACCCCAACACAGGTAGCTTCGTCAAGACAGTTCAATCAATGATGATGAATGGTACAGTGATTTTCATCATGGCAACTTTGCTTTTGATGAAGCATCTCCCTTGGCAGCAGAATTGCAGGCTACCCTAGACCACTATCTTATAAGCCACCTCAGCTCCCCATGTATGATGGGCATTCAGATCTGAAGCAGTTTTTGATGAGCTACGAAGCAACCATATCGTCATATGGGGGCAACACTGCCGTCATGGCGAAGTCCTTCATCATGGCAGTCAGGTGTGTGGCTCAAACATGGTATTCTTCTCATCGGCCGGGGACAATTACGTCGTGGCAGAAGCTAAAAGACATGCTGGTCACTAGCTTCTAGGGTTTCCAATCAAAGCTAGTTACTGCCCAAGCTTTGTTCCAGTGCACACAGGACCAGGAAGAGTACCTCCAGGCGTATGTTCGAAGGTTCCTGCGATTGAGAGCCCAGGCGCCTACATGCCCAATGAGATTGTCATTGAGGCCATGATCAAGGAGCTCAGACCAGGACCAACAACGCAATATTTTGCAAGGAAGCCGCCGCAAACTTTGGAGAAGCTTCTCCAAAAAATGGATGAGTACATCAGAGCCGACAATTACTTTCAGCAAAGAAGGGAAGAAGCCTATAGATACTCTGAGATGGCCAGGGGCTTTGGAGGAAGGTTCCACCCTAGGCATGTTAGGTCAATCCATAATGCCAACTCAAGTGACGACACGGGAAACCACACTCAAAGGCAATAGCACAGTTCTCAATCCTCAGGAGCACAACAAAGCTCTTTCAGGCCACCGGCTCCAAGAGGTAGAGGGGGGAGAAGCTTTAGAGGAAGATATGGAGATCAGCCCAGGAAACTGTTTTGCCTGTTCCGCGGTGAAGATAAAGGGCATACCACAAGGACGTGCTAAGTCAAGATTCAGAAGTAGAAAGAAATTGCCAAAGCTGAAGCACGACTGAATCAGCCGAAGCAGGTTCTGCATACCGCTTTGTGCTACTCTCCCTATGTCCCGAAGTATGTAGGCAATCAACAGCCTACGGCCTCTATCACTTTGGCAAGCCATTCTCAAGCTTCCTGGGCCTAGTTGCCACCACCACCACCCTTAGCACCTGCCTTGGTTCGCAGTCAACAACCAGAAGGGCATCACCACGCTCAGCAACAGCGTGACCTTTAGGAAGAGCCCGAAGCTCGCACTGTCAACAACACTGTTCTTGAGTCAAAGCACATCTATTAAAGGTGCCACGGTGATTCGATTAAAGAATATCCTAACCTAGTGTATCTTTGTTTTTCCACCATTTTATTTTCTTGCATGAAAAACAATTCACCAAGGATTAATCTCCAACCTGATGTAATAATACTATGGACACACCATCGAGTGTGGACGCATCCCCTTAACAATGCTTCTGAAGCTACAAAGTTGTTCCTAAGGAAGCGCAGAGTAAGTTCCAAAGCTCAAAAGTCGTTCCTAAGGGAATGCAGAGCTAAGATGCCACCGAAATAAAAGGTGAAGAAGCTCAAAAGTCGTACCTAAAGGGATGCAGAGCTTAAATGCCACCGAAATAAAAGGTGAAGAAGCTCCAAAGTCGTTCCTAAGGGGATGTAGACCTTAGCTCCAAAGTCGTTCCCAAGGGGATGCAGAGCTGAAGTATCACCTAAGTAAAAGGTGAAGAGAATCAAAAGTCGTTCCCAAGGGAATGTACAGTCTGGGTGTGTTTTCATGTGGGTGTGTGTCTTCGGCACAAACATCATGCTGCATCATATCATCACATCATATCGCATAAGCATTACATCATACATCATATTGCATCAGCAACAAAGCTGTGAAGAAGGAAAGATGCTTCTTTCAAAATATTTGATGAATGGAGCAATGTGCTAAAGCACAAAGTGTACCTTCGGCAGTCATAATTTTACATACCAAGAAAATCTTCATTGATAACAATATTATATAACTATGGCAAAGAAGGGGTGATTTTTTCTTTGCGAAGCATGAAAAGAAGGGAAGATGTTTTTTCGCCGAAGGCTCAAAAATGGTATGTACACAACTTTCATGCGTCACAAAGAAATATATTACATTAATATACATGTTTGTTGTTTGACTCATACATAATATTACATTTTTTCTAGCAGAACAAGAATGTAGTCTTCTTTGAGTATTTTCTCAGTAGCCTCATTCAGTAGCCTACGACAACTTCGTCGACGATTGTATTGGCAACATCCATCAAATCCAAAGCCCCTTTCATACTGGGGTCTGCCTCAGGGTTATATGGCTCCGGTGGTGGCGAAAGGCCAACTGTAGAAAAAGTATATGATAATAAGGTTTCGAAGATAGGAACGAATAACAAAGCAAAAGGGTGTTAAATAAAAATACCTATGATCAATGAACGTTCGGCAGCTTCTTCAGCTTTCTTTGCTTCTACCCAGGCATCATGGGATTCTTTTTTATTTTTCTTTATTGCTTCGTCAGCTATCTCGCCGCCGCTCTTCATCCAAACACTGGAATAAAATTTCCCACCCATTACAGTAGCTTCGGCTGAATGTTCCTTTGTATCATCTATGGAGAAGATGACTTCTGCCTGGGCTATGACTTTAACGTGTTCACAGCCAGCTTTCTCTAGAATCACTGCAACCCCTCGAGCACCGGCGAAGGCACAAAAATCTCCATGGTCACTAAGTATTTCTTCAAAGGCTTCAACTTCTTCGCTGATCCATTCAACGACTCCTTTGGGATTGCCTCGAATAAACTTTTTCTCCGATGAGTATGCACCCACCTTCGCAAAACTGTCTTTCAATTTCTTTGTGCAACCCAAGGATCTCTCATAGCATTTTTCCTTGGATTCACAAAGCTCCTCCACATTCTTTTGCAATCTTGAACTAGTCCATTCACTTATTTCTTGCTTTGCTTTTGCAACTTCAAAATTTTCGCTCATTTCGACAAGCTTTTTCCGAAGGTCTTCGACTTCGGCCTTGTGAGCTTCGGATTGTGCATTAAGTTTCGCTTCGTTGCTCTTCAGTCTATCCACCAAGGAAAGTAGTATTTCATCTTTTTCAAGCGCTTCATTCCTTAGCGTAATAACTTCTAACCGAAGGTTCCCGAGGGCTATTTAGCAGCTTTCGTCTTCCACACTCTTTTGTGCCCTTAAAGCCTTGCTTAGGATTAAGCCCTACAAAAAATGAAGGATCAGCACAAAATAATAAGAAAAGATACAAAAAGTAATCTGCTTATAAACTAAAACATCCTCACCTTCAGACTGTTATATGAAAGGCTGTCTGCAAGGTCATCTTTCGACATTGCAGACAGGCCAAGCTCTAGCTTCAGAAATACTATATTTTCTGCTATCTCCCAGCAAACAGATATCTCCTTGTTGTCTGGAAGGCAATACAAAAAATCGTCTTCGTCAGTGCCATTAAACACCAGGGATCCTGGGGGATACTTCAGATCCTTAGCATATTGCCTAGCTTCGGCAACCTGCTCCTCTGATAGCTTTTTCCCTGCTGCGTGACGCACTATAAATTCCAATTCCTCAGTAGAAGCTTCAGCAGTAGGGAATTCAGATTCTTTGTTGGTTCTCTCTTTTTCTAACGGTAATGAAGTTTTTGCAGCATCTGAAGGTCCTGGTTCAGTATCCTCTTCAACAAGCCCCGCAGGCCCTTTTTCTGCGGGAGCTGAGGGCCCAGCTTCAGCTTCCACCCGAGTTATGATAGCTTCGGTAGTTTCCTTTGTATTTTCCTCACTCATGCTAGGTACTTCTGTAGTGGCAGGAGTTAGTACCTTTGTCGATTCCATGACAGCATCCAGTACACTAGCCATTCTCCTCCTTTTCGGAGTTATCAAAGTAGTTTTTGAATCTTCAGCAATTCCGCCTCTGGTAGTGAAAAAGTTTTTGGCTGCTCCGTTGTTGTCTTTGGAATTGGTGCTTCGGCTGATCCATCTATGGCTTCGGCAGTAGCGAGATGATTTGGCTCAGCGGCAGAAGAAGACCCTTCAGCAGGCTTCGGCACATGGCCGTTTCAGAGTGCCTGAGCCGGTGTGTCAAGACTTTAACCTTTTTCCCTTCGGTGTGGCAGAGATTGCCGAAGCAGCAATCTTTCTTTTCTTTCCCTGCTTTCGCGAGGGATAACAATAGTCTAGGTACACAAAACCAATTACATCAAAAACCTTGTTCAATCTCTTCTTGCCTTGTCCTCCGAAGGCCAATGTCATGCCATCGTCTTCGTGTAACACCCTAGTGTTACCTAGGGTTTTCTAGTACCCCAACTTGTGACCATTATCACATGTGGCTCTAATAATGCATGAAGAACCAAACTTAAAGGGTTAAAAGCCTAACTAAAATCTTTTTCAGCTCAAGAACTATACCTAAGAACATCATGCACCTTAAGTGAGAAAAACAACTAAAACCCTAGCACCTTTTCAAGAGGCCATTTAAGCACATAAAGAGAATTGGAGAAAAGACTTGGGAAAAAAACAAAATTTTGATATGAACTAATTAACAAAGTTTTAGTGCACCAAATAACCTACAAAATGTAGTAAGGAAGTTTGGTCATTTGAATTTTCCAAAATCCCCAAAATAGCCCATGAAGTAATGCCCTTTGGAAACATTCAGAAATTCAGAAATCTGAATTTCAACCCCTTTTCAAAGATCAGTTGTGTTCTCTATCTTTCAAAACTTGAAACAAATATGTCCAAATAACAAAATGGTGCCAAACTATCTTGAACACGCCCTGGCAAAGTTTGAGAAAGTTTCTCAAACGTTTGACATGATTTTGATACAGATTTTCCTCGGAACTCGGCCGTGTGACACTAGCGATTTGTCGATCCCTGTCCCTAGCCCAAAACCGTGCATCGTCCACACACAAACGATTGAGCTCAGTCGGGGAACAAATCCTACACTGCGATCTTGCCCAAATTCGCAATGATCTGCACCCAATCGGCGTTAGAATAGGAGCAGAAGAAACCATGCCACGTGCTCGACCGCGGCTGACATGCCCGGTGCGCGCCAGCCCGCGCACCCGCGTCGAGCTGTGCACGCCCACACGCCTGCTCTAGTCCACGCCGCCCGTGCACCGCGCCGCGCCTTTAAAGGCCATCCCCTGACGTGCTACACTTCACTCCGTGCTTGCCCTCACTGTCCCAACCTGGTCCTTAGCTCCGGCGAGCTCTGCACCGCCCGCCAAGCCACCCGAGCGCTCGGCCACCATGGCCAGGTCTTCTTGACGACCCCTAGCCTCGCCCTAGCCCCTGGACGACTTCCCGGAGGCACGGAGAAGATTTCCCAAGTTTGAGCCGAGATATTGCCTCACCGGACTTCGGCCTACTGCCAACGCGCGTGGACCGAGTCACTCGGTGAGCCTTTTTCTGATTCCTCACACCCACATCACCGCTGACCTTCACTGAAGATCCTCGATCACTTTAATTTAACTCTACCGCCGTGAGCAGGCCGGAGCACGCATCGCCGGCGAGCCTGACCACCTACGCACGTGGCTAGACCATCTTCGGCCACAACTGCCGACGATCCGCACGTCGACGTGATCGCTAGAGACCCCCGGACCTCGTCTGACCCTTCGCCGGACCTCTATCGCCGCCGGTAAGCCGCGCCACCAATTTTTCTTCTTCGGTCACTGTTCAGGCGAAGGAGGAGCGCGGGTTAGAGGGGATAAAAACCTAGGGGGTTAAGTGCGAAGTCAGTGACTCAGGAGAATAGTGCTTCAGGGGCACAGTTTAAACGACTCAGATAGGAATAAGCCCAGGGACCCCGATGCAAAGTCATTTTCCTTTAACCATTTCTGTTATTCTTTTTAAATGAGCAGAGAACTTAGATAATTCATAACTTGAGTATTATTCAACCAAAATTAGTCAAACTAGTTTTGCTAGGACATACATATTATAGACTATCTAGCAAAAATAGTAAGCTCCATGGTTTCTGCAATACTTTTTAGAGTTTTGGTTTAAATTAGGAAAATACTCAAAAACTTTTAATCCAGAGAAAAATAGAAATACTTCTATGCCAGGCTTAAAAAATCTGTAGAGATACATTCCCAACATACACACTATTTAAAAATACTAATCACCTGAGTATACAAGAATAACTCAAGAATGTCCATTAAAAACTATTTCTGCCCAAAACTTAAAAAATTAGGAAAGGCAATAGAAAATAATAAACAGAGGATGGACCTATTTTTCCTGAAATACCTAAGGGATAAAGAACATAGGAAAAATATAGACAACCCTAGTCCAGAGATAATCCAAGGTTAATTATTTTATTAGGCACTAAGAAATCAAGGAAAACTATGATTAAAAATATAAGGACCACTGCAAAAAGAATAAGGAAATTTCAGTAGACTCCTAACTGCTAGAACACCACTAAAAAAATAATAAACACCCCAACCCATCACAATAAGTGAGTTGAACAATTAAAACTTAGATTTCACCCATGTTCTAATTAAATCATGAGGAACCCTAAAGTTGTGCAACAGTGGACAAACAAATTTCTACCGAACCACTTATGAAGTAAACCACCAGAGAAAAATATGAAACCCAATTAAAAATGTAAGTTAACACACATTACCCCCTACCCCTTGAAAAAGACCATATATTCCAAAAATTTCTACCACCCTTTCCCCTAAGCAAAAAGTTGCCAAATTTTAGAATGATTGCTCTTGCACAAAGAAGAAGATAGGAAAAATTAGAAATATGTTGTTTGACATTTTCAACTATAGTGGTAGTAGAAAGCACCCTTATGGCCAAGAACTTTAGAAAATCACAATAAAATGACCAATAGGTATTAGTGGCTAAAACTTGGTACAAGGTCATATTATTACACCTAAATGCCAATAAAAATAAGTTTAGGGATTAATCCACTATTAGGAGAGAGTTGTAGTTCAAAGCACTCTATCCACCCTAAAACTTCATAATTTTGTACAGAATGAACCTTTAACATTTTAAGCCTCAATTTTAGCGACTCAGAGTTATACACCAGTGAAAAACTACTGTAATTTTTGCAGAATATTTGGAAATTTATAAAGCTATGTTGTAGTTCAAACCCACTTTAAAAGCAAAATAGAAAAAGAGAAGAAGAGAGAATTAGTAAGGATAATGATACTCACCTTAATGAATTCAGCAAGGATCATAATAAACTTTCACTAAGACACTAAAAGGAAATCAGTGGGCCACTAAATTAATCTGACCATTTAACTTAACCATACTTGACCCTAAATTGGCTAAGTATACCACTAGCATTCCCGTAGTAAGATTTAACTTTACTTTATCAACTTAATCATTTCTATTACTACCACATTGCATATCATGGCATACATATATCTCACTCATTGCATTCATTAGATTGCAACCTTGCTGACGGAAAGTACATGCTCATTCCCGAGCAAGGAGCTATCCACGAGGAAGACCAGGAGCCAGCTCCCGAGCCTGCCACAAAGGATCTTCCCGTAGCCCCAGCATTTGAAGGCAAACCCCGGTTGTATGCATAACCAACTTATATATGCTACTTTACTACACTTAATGTTTGTAGGCTTGTAATTTGCACTTAAGTGTAGGAGTTGTTTGAAAACCTTAGTTGCATGAACTCAGGATTCCTTTTTCAGTGGATACTAGTATGCTAGGTCGAGTAGCTGCTTTGCTAATTAGGATCTTGGTAGAAGTCGAGTGATTTTCTAGCACTCGCGTGAGGTCAGGAATTGATTGTATTCATCTTGATAACAGGATCTATGATGGTCTATGGACTTGGATCCAGGGTGGATGCCTTGTCCATGAGACGAAAATGGAATTAAGGATTAATGTGTGGATACCTAAGTCAAGCGTTTGAAAGTACTAAACACATGTCGGGAAATATGGTAATCAGTAAACCTAGTACCTGAGTGAAGCCAGGCGCGGACTTTCCCCCTCACTTGTCCTGAGACTGGGTCTCCCATGTTAGCTACGGTGGGTATTAGTGAGGTCACTGCATGGCGGCAGCCGGGGTCAGTGGACCATTGTATGCCAAGGCGGTGAGCCCTGGCCACGAAAGGGGAATCGATGGGGACGATTGACGTGTGTGGGGACGGAGTGCCCCTACATTTCGTGTGTTTAGGTTTACCTTGCAAGGTTTAAAAACTTGATTCAAATCGTCTGCTTCTCGCAGCTAATGAGACTGCTTGACCCCTTGTACTGCATTGAGTAAGAAGTGAAATGAGGTTTACTTGAGATAACATGTTGATTGTTCTAAATGATTGTTACCATGTATGCTTAGAAAGGAGCAAACCTAGCTAAATTAATTATGCTAGAACTGGAAAAGCTAAAATTGATTTTAGACTCAGCTAGTGCTTTTGGCAAACCAAACCTCTCAGCCAAACAGCTGCATGGTCTAGATGTAGAGGAGTAGTCCTCACACCGGGTAAATCTAGATGAGTATTAGTATACTCAGCCTTGCTTGTGGCACAATTTTTGTAGGTATGCTGCAGGACATGTTGATGGTGTGACTTGGCCTTCCACCCTGCCACCAGGTTGGACGGTCGAGTGAGATGCTGCTCCAGCAGGAGAGGAGCAGGAGGAGTAGTGGGCTAGGCCTTGCCCTATTCAGGAGCATTCGACCTTATCGATTATCCGCTGCATCTTAATTATGAACTTGTTTCCTTTTACCTAAAACCTCAATTTATGTAATAACTCCAGTACTTAATTTGTGGTTTCATACTTTATTGTATTTTCTCTGCGACACCTTCGAGTGAGCTAGTGGTATTTGATCACGGGGAAGTGGCTTTATTAGACTACATCTAAGGGACTGACGGGTTATTCCGATTTAAGTGTGTTGCTGCCTCTAAGGCGTAACTTGGGTACTTAAGCTAGAATAATTCGGGCGGTTCCGCCATACCTGGTATCGGAGCAAATACCACCACAGAGAAATCAATAAATCACGAATACCAACTTTTTAAAGATAAAACTTGCTTAGAAACTAGTATTGGAATCGTCAGGACTAGAATGCTAGACCTAGGATGAAAGGCCTTAGGAATAGTGGGGAAAACAGGTGGCTAATTAAGTAGGTCATATGGGCCAGTTTTAGAATTGTAAGGATGCCCGAAAAGCACCCTTCGGATCGTTGAGGAGACGTTCTTTCAACATGCATGCATTATAAATCATGAAAGGATTAGAAATTAAAGGAAAATGCATCTAAGCATGAATGTAGCAAATAGGGATAATAATAAGTAACATAAGGAGTAAAAATCAAATCAAACCCACCTCCTTTTAATAACCCGGGCACATGTTTTTCCTTTCCACTACCGTAATGTTTACGTCTAATCCTCTTCCACAGATGACTTCACCCACCCCCGCCAATGGAGGAGACACTCGCTGCAGTTCCAATTTCCTTTGCCATGAGGGTTTTCCTTCCATCTTATGGGAGGTGCTCAGCTCCACCGGTTACCCTACACCCACCTTTGTACACAGTGCAGCTGTACGAGGAGCATCGGGTACCATGTTGCCGAGTCTGGCTGACTTTGGAGGCTCACCCCCTACAGCCGGGTTGGCGTTCCCTTGACTCCGAGACTATTGGATTCAGGTCAGACAACACCACCGAGGCGGCAACTATGAAGACTCTGACGACTTTCTGTGGCTACCATCCCTTGGAGATAGTAATGCAGCCACTGGGACTCTTCCCCGCTGAGAAGAGGGATGACCCCATGTGGTGCAACCGTGTGAGCCATGTGAAAGACGTATGGGCTATGCATCCTGACCAGGTTGGGAGGATCACTGTTCAGTGCATGAGCGCACTATACCACCTTCTGGCTCTGCAAAGAGACGTCATGGCACACCTTGCTAACCTCACTCAGACCACTAACCTCACCCTCGACATCCGAGAGGACTTCGTGGTCGACTTGTCTTCAGAGTTGGTGGAGAAGGACCTACAGGTGGAACAGTTGAGCCAGCGCATCGCCACCCTAGAGCAGCAGGTGGAGATCCGGGACAACACCATTGATGTCCTGGAGAACCAGCTCCGTAATGTGCAGGAGGAACTTGAGGAAGCTAACGACCACCTAGAGATGCACCACTAGGATATGGAGGTAAATGAGGCCAAAAGCGAAGGAGAGGAGGCTCTCGAGGAGTTAGAACCAGCCCCTGGTACCAATGCGACTCCCTCCGAGATGCCCCCATCGCCCATATCCAGTGTCGCTTCTACTACTCAGGGTTGATGGGTTAGCTTGACGTATTAGGAGGATAGAAACCCACGCGAGCTTAGTTGGCATCAGATTTTGGACTAGGCTTATGGGAACTTTCCCCTAAAATTCATGTAACCCAGGAGAACTTTTGTGAGTACGGAAGTGAATGTAATCATGTTATCCTCGTCCGATTTGATGTTATGTTATGGTATTTCTTTCCGTATGATATAAAGAATATTGTTCGGAATTGTGAATTGGGATAACAATGGCAACAATCTCTGTTTTCAGATGGCAGTTAGGCAGCGTCGTGGGCAGAACGAGCAAGTTCCCTCGCCACCTCCTCTAGCTCCCATGGTGCAGGAGCTGATAGCTCAGTAGAATGAGATTCTACGGTAGCAATTGCAGCGCCAGCCCCACCCTCAGCAGTATGGTTGAGGCCAACCGCAGCGACCTTTGGTCGCGGCAACCTATTAGGAGTTCCTGAGCACGCAACCGCCCTTGTTCACCAAGGCAGAGGATCCACTTGATGCCGATGTGTGGCTACGAGTCATGGAGTCCAAGTTTCCCCTCCTCACGGGAGCTTGCCCTGATGACACCAAGACTCGCTTTGCCGCACAGCAGCTTCGCGGACCTGCTCGGACATGGTGGGACCATTTCCGCGCCATGCTACCTGCTGATCATGAAGTGACATGGGAGGAGTTCAAGACTGCTTTTAGGGGACACCACATTCCAGTAGGTATTCTGGATCACAAGCTGAATGAGTTTCTGGTATTGACTTAGGGAACCCGCACTGTGCTGCAATATGCCTAGGCCTTCAACGACCTGTGCTAGTATGCGGGTTATCATGCAGATTCTGATGAGAAGAAGAGAGATCGCTTCCGCAGGGGTCTCAACACCAAGTTGCGTGAGCGCCTCAACACTGTTCGGGTTGACAGCTTCAATGAGTTGGTCAACCTAGCCATATCATAGGAACACTGTATTGTAGCTCACGGAGCAGAGAAGAAGAGGAAAGCACCAATGTCAGGACCCTCAGCTCCACCCTAGAGGTTCAGGATTGTCTCCAACGGTCAGAGCAGAGGATTTCAGCAGCAGGCAGGAAGATGGGTTATCAGGCCACCTCAGGAACAACAAGCACCCAACCATTTTCTAGCTCCCGCCCCAAGGAACAATCAACCCAGCAGCAGCAGCAGCAGTAGCAGTTCCGCCAGGGAAATGGAAAATAGTGCTTCACATGTAGCAATGTGGGTCATTATGCCAAAAATTGCCCAAGGAATCAGCCGAGGCAGATGCCAGCACCAAATCAAGATAGAGGGAGAAAGCAGAAGGTGCAAGTTAGACAAGGGAAGCTCAATTTCAGTACTCTGGAGGAGCTACCTGAGGGAGCCCCCGTCATGACTGGTACCTTTTTAGTTTTTAATCAACCTGCATTAATTCTGTTTGATTCTGGTGCATCACATAGCTTCATTAGCTAGAAGTTTAGCGTTAAATGCCAACTGCCTTTCTATCATACAAAAGGGTCTTTCATGATAGCAACACCTTGGGCAAAATTGCAACAAACCAATTAAATCGAAGTGTGCCTATCTCACTAGGAAGTAAAATCTTCAAAACCACACTCCTGAATTTGGGATTAGAGGGTATGAACATCATTCTCAGAGCAGACTGGATGACTCAACACCAGGTGGTGTTGGATGTAGCTGCCAGAGCTCTGGAAATCCGTTCTCCTACCTTCGGAGACCTTACATTGTATCTGCCCAACCAAGAACCCACTCGATCGGGTGCTTTTGCTATGATAGAGTTACCCTTGAAGAAAATTCCAGTGGTCTGTGAGTATGCATATGTTTTTCCTGATGAGTTGCCAGGAATGCCACCAGACCGGGATATTGAATTCACCATCGAGTTGCAACCGAGAACGACACCTATTTCCAAGAGGCCTTACCGGATGCCAACCACTAAGTTGGCATAATTGAAGAAACAACTGCAAGAATTGTTGGACAAGGGTTTCATCCACCCAAGTAATTCACCTTGTGGATGTCCAGCCTTATTCGTGAATAAGAAATATGAAAGCTTGAGGCTATGTATAGATTACCGCCCACTCAGTGCGGTGACTATCAAAAACAAGTATCCTTTGCCTCGTTGTTGGGGGCCTTCGTCCTCCAAAGGTCCTCAAAAACATAATTTAACAATGTCTTTCAGGTATGGTTTATGGACAGGTATCTTCGGATTTATGATAAAAGCATACACGATGAGGAGCTTGATCGTGACGAAGGTTGCCGTCGCTCCAAAGCTGTGTGGAAGGGAGCTTCGGCTAAATCGCAGAAAAGGGAACCGACTTAAAAGGGAAAAGGTTGTTCAGTCCTCATAGATTTTTCTATAAGCCAATAGTAAATGTAAAGGGCATAATTGTAATTTCTCATAGGCTGTGTCCTGTGCCTATAAATAGATGAACAGTACCCCTGTACTGTTCACGTGAACTTGTACTCGCTCGTGTGTCACGCTTGGACTTTTGCCTTCTATCAAGCCGAAGGTATAAATGTAATTCAATATTGTTCACATTCATCCATAATGATATGATGAAAGAATATTAATGATGTCAAATGATCATTTATGTTATTCCTCATGTTTCATATGCTTCTTCTTCCATTAATTTATACTGTGATGATGAAGGTATGTCCTTCATGATCTTTGTCTGAAGATCATTATATCCTGATGGAAATAATGCTTCGAAGGACGAAGGGCATTAACCATTAACCTTTTCTATGTTGCCTTGTTCTTAATTCATAGCATTTGAGAACAAGTCCCCAACACTCGTATTGATGTTCTTTTCGATCAAATGGTCGAAGCCAAAGTGTTGTCCAAGATAAACCTTCGCTCCGGCTATCATCAGATCAAGATACGAGCAAGTGATATTCCGAAGACTGCCTTCTCAACCAGATATGGACTGTATGAGTATTTGGTGATGTCATTTGGGTTAACTAATGTGCCAACATACTTCATGTATCTGATGAATTCAGTCTTCATGCCTGAATTGGACAAGTTCGTGGTGGTTTTCATTAATGATATCTTGGTGTACTCAAGAAATGAAGAAGAGCATGTCGGTCATTTGCATGTAGTGCTCCAATGTCTGAGAGAGCACCGTCTTTATGCCAAACTGTCTAAATGTGATTTTTGGCTGAAATAAATCAAATTCTTAGGTCACACTATCTCTCAAGATGGCATATCTATTGATCCAGATAAAGTGCAAGAGGTGATGAATTGGAAGCCGCCAACAACTGTCTGTCAGATTCGAAGTTTTCTAGGATTGGCCGGTTATTATCGAAGATTCATTCCAGACTTCTCTTGAATTGCGAAGCCCATGACTGAATTGTTGAAGAAGGGAGCCAAATTCGATTGGGGTCAGATGTGCAATGATGCTTTCCACACCTTGAGGCAGCATCTGACCACAACACCTGTGTTAGCGCAACCCAACAACAACAAGCCATTTGATGTGTATTGTGATGCCTCTGGCACTGGACTAGGTTGTGTTTTGATGCAAGACAACCGAGTCATTGCCTACGCATCAAGGGCACTCAGGCCTCATGAGCAAAATAATCCCACTCATGACTTGGAGTTAGCAGCCGTGGTTCATCCATTAAAAATGTGGAGGCACTATTTAATGGGAACCCACTGCAACATCTACATAGATCATAAGAGCCTCAAATACATCTTTACTCAGGCTGATCTCAACATGAGACAGACAAGATGGCTAGAATTGATCAAGGACTATGACTTCGAAGTGCACTACCACCCAGGGAAAGCCAATGTGGTAGCTGATGCCTTGAGTCGGAAGTCACAATGCAACTGTGTGATGATGGATTCTCGCATCAATACCTTGTGTGATGAGTTGAGCAAGATGAAGATCGAAGTGATTACTTCTGGTGCTTTGTCTCACATTTCCATTGAGCCAACCTTGCACGACCAGATAATTATGGCCCAACTCAGTGACAAGGGAGTGCAAATCATTAAAGAGAACCTCCATCAGAAAGCGGAGAAGTATAAGTGTTTTCGCCAAGATAGCAAGGGGATATTATGCTTTGAAGACAGATTGGTGGTTCCTAAAAATAAAGATCTCAAGAAGAAAATCTTGGATGAGGCTCATCTCTCCAAATTCTCTATGCATCCGGGAAGCACCAAGATGTACCATGATCTGAAGCCCTTATATTGGTGGACCAGATTGAAGAGGGAAATAGCTCAATATGTATCGGAATGTGACACATGCTTGAGGATAAAGGCAAGCCACTTAAAATCAGCTGGTGCTTTGCAGCCCCTATCAATACCTTCATGGAAATGGGATGACATCAGCATGGATTTCATTATGGGTCTGCCCTACACCTCTCGGCATCATGAATCGATTTGGGTCATTGTGGACCGATTGACGAAAGTGGCACATTTTCTTCCAGTGCACACCACCGATAAGGCTCAGAAGTATGCAGAACTTAATATTGATCGAATCGTGTGTTTGCACGGGTTACCCCGTACAATTATTTCTGACCAAGAAGCCCAATTCGTTGCCAGATTTTGGGAACAATTGCAAGAGTCTTTGGGAACTAAGCTAATAAGGAGTTTAGCTTACCACCCCCAGACTGATGGTCAGACCGAAAGGGTCAATCAAATTCTTGAAGATATGCTTAGGGCTTGTGTGATCGATTGTGGCAAGAACTAGGATAAGTACCTCTCTTTGGCAGAGTTTGCTTATAACGGCAGTTATCAATCCAACCTAAAGATGGCACCCTTCGAAGCCCTATATGGAAGAAGGTGTCGAACACCCCTCAACTGGTCTCAGCCTAGAGAAAGAGAAATCTTTGGACCTGTCTTAGTGACTGAAGCCGAAAGGAAAGTCAAGTTAATCAGGAAGAATCTAGAAGCTGCTCAAGCTAGGCAGAAGAGTTACCATGACAAGAGAAGAAAACCCCTCTAGTTTGAAGTGGGAGATTTCGTATATCTGAAGGCATCAGCCACCAAAGGAGTGCAAAGGTTTGGGAACAAAGGCAAGTTAGCCCCTCTCTACATTGGACCTTATGTGATCATGGAAGCATGTGGACCTGTGGCATACAAATTGAAGCTACCTTCGAAAATGTCTGCCATCCACAATGTGTTCCATGTATCCCAATTGAAGAAGTGTGTTCGATTTCCAACCGAGGTCATAACAGAACCAAAAGTGGTGATAGAGCCAGATCTATCATATCAAGAGTACCCTTTCAAGGTTCTAGATTGCAAGGAAAGATCAACTCGTGCTAAGTCGATCAAAATGTATAAGATCCAGTTGAGCAATCACTTAGAGGAAGAAGCTACTTGGGAGACTAAGGAATTTCTACGTTCGAACTTCCTCGATTGTCTACCTAAGGGAATCGGTACGTAACCATGCCCTGCCCCTCCCCTGCCCTTTGAATCTAAATATAAGAAGGATGATCTTAACATGAAATGAGTTAATTGTAAACCTAAATAAAAAAGGACTTCCTTCTGAAGTTGCAAAGAGGGTGACATGTGAAGAGCAGTTACTAGAGAACCTTAATAAACAAACCCGCAAAATTCAAGCAAGCGATAACCTTCTCTTCACCCCGGAGGACTCTGACCCAAATCTCGGGACGAGATTCCTTTAAGGGGGGAAGGCTGTAACACCCCAGAATTACCTAGGTTTTTCCAGTACTCCAACTTGTGACCATTATCACATGTGGCTCTAATAATGCATGAAGCACCAAAGTTAAAGGGTTAAAAGCCTAAGAAAAATCTTTTTTAGCTCAAGAATTATACCTAAGCACATCATGCACCTTAAGTGAGTAAAACATCTAAAACCCTAGCACCTTTTCAAGAGGCCATTTAAGCACATAAAGAGAATTGGAGAAAAGACTTGGGAAAAATACAAAAATTTGATATGAACCAATTAACAAAGTTTTAGTGCACCAAATAACCTACAAAATGTAGTAAGGAAGTTTGGTAATTTGAATTTTCCAAAATCCCCAAAACAGCCCATGAAGTAATGTCCTTTGGAAAAATTCAGAAATTCAGAAATCTGAATTCAGCCCCTTTTCAAATATCAATTGTGTTCTCTATTTTTCAAAACTTGAATCAAATAAGTACAAATACCAAAATGGCGCTAAACTACCTTGAACATGCCCTGGCAAAGTTTGAGAATCTTTCTCAAATGTTTGACACGATTTTGGCTTAGATTTTCCTCGAAACTCGGCTGTGTGACACTGGCGATTTGGCGAAGCGACAACTCCCTGTCCCTAGCCCAAAACCGCGCAACGTCCACACACAAACGACAGAGCTAAGTCGGGAGAACAAATCCTACACAGCGATCTTGCCCATATTCGCAAAGATTTGCGCCCTATCGGCGTTAGAACAGGAGCAGAAGAAACCATGCCACGTGCTCGACCGCGGCTGACATGCCCGTTGCACGCCAGCCCGCGCACCCGCCCTGAGCCGTGCATGCCCGCGTGCCCTCCCTAGTCCACGCCGCCCGTGCACCACATCACGCCTTTAAAGGCCACCCCTGGACGCGCAACACTTCACTCCACGCTTGCCCTCACTGTCCCAGCCTAGTCCTTAGCTTCGGCGAGCTCTGCGCCGCCCACCAAGCCACCCGAGCGCTCGACCACCGTGGCCAGCTCTTCCCGATGACCCCTAGCCTCGCCCTATTCCTTGGACAGCTTCCCCGAGGCACGAAGAAGCTTTCCCAAGCTTGAGCCGATGCATTGCCTCACCGGAGAAGCAAATACGACCTCACCGGACTTCGGCCGACCGCCACCGCACGTGGACCGAGTCACTCGGTTAGTCCTTTTCCGATTCCTCGCACCCACATCACCACTAACCTTCACTGAAGATCCCCGAGCACTTTAATTTAATTCTACTGCCGTGAGCAGGCTGGAGCATGCTTCGCCGGCGAGCCCGACCGCCTGCGCACGCGGCTAGCCCATCTCCGACCACCACCGCCGACGATCCACACCTCGACGTGATCGCTAGAGACCCCCGAACCTCGCCCGACCCTTCGCCAGACCTCTACCGCCACCGGTAAGCCGCGCCACCGCTTTTTCTTCTTCGGTCACTGTTCAGGTGAAGGAGGAGCGCGGGTTAGAGGGAATAAAAACATATGGGATTAAGTGTGAAGTCAGTGACTTAGGAGAATAGTGCTTCAGGAGCACGGTTTAAACGACTCAGATAGGAATAAGCCTAGGGACCCCGATGCAAAGTCATTTTGCTTTAACCATTTCTATTTATTCTTTTTAAATGAGCAGAGAACTTAGAAAATTCATAACTTGAGTATTATTCAACCAAATTTAGTCAAACCAATTTTGCTAGGACCTACATATTATAGACTATCCAGCAAAAATAGTAAGCCCCATGGTTTCTGCAATACTTTCTAGAGTTTTGATTTAAATTAGGAAAATACCCAAAACCTATTAATCTAGAGAAAAATAGAAATACTTCTATACCAAGCTTATGAAAATTTGTAGAGATACATTCCAAACATACACACTGTTTAAAAATACTAAGCACCGCAGTATACAAGAATAACTCAAGAATGTTCATTAAAAACTATTTCTGCTCAAAACTTAGAAAATTAAGAAAGGCAATAGAAAATAATAAACATAGGATGGACCTATTTTTTCCTGAAATATCCAATGTTAATTATTTTATTAGGCATTAAGAAATCAAGGAAAACCATGATTAAAAATATAAGGACCACTGAAAATTGTATAAGGAAATTTTAGTAGACTCCTAACTGCTAGAACACCACTACAAAAATAATAAACACCCCAACCCATAACAATAAGTGAGTTGAACAATTAAAACTTGGATTTGGCCCATGTTCTAATTAAATCATGAGGAAGCCTAAAATTGTGCAACAGTGGGCAAACAAATTTCTACCAAACCACTTATGAAGTAAACCACCAGAGAAAATATGAAACCCAATTAAAAATATAAGGTAACACACATTACCCCCTACCCCATGAAAAGGACCATATATTCCAAAAATTTCTACCACCCTTTCCCCTAAGCAAAAAGTTGCAAAATTTTAGAATGATTGCTCTTGCACAAAGAAGAAGATAGAAAAAAATTAGAAATCTATTGTTTGACATTTTTCAACTATAGTGGTAGTAGAAAGCACCCCTATGGCCAAGAACTTTAGAAAATCACATTAAAATGACCAGTAGGTATTAGTGGTTAAAACTTGGTACAAGGACATATTATTACACCTAATTGCCAGCAAAAATAAGCTTTAGGGATTAATCCACTATCAGGAGAGAGTTGTAGTTCAAAGCACCCTCTCTACCCTAAAACTTCATAATTTTGTACAGACTGAACCCTTAACATTTTAAGCCTAAATTTTTGAGACTGAGAGTTATACACCAGTAAGAAACTACTGTAATTTTTACAAATATTTGGAAATTTATAAAGCTATGATGTAGTTCAAACCCACTTTAAAAGCATAATAGAAAAAGAGAAGAAGAGAGAATTAGTAAGGATAATGAGTCTCACCTCAATGAATTCATCGAGGATCATAATAAACTTTCACTAAGACACTAAAAGGAAATCAGTGGGGCACTAAATTAATCTGACCATTTAACATAACCATACTTGACCCTAAATTGGCTAAGTATACCACTAGCATTCCCGTAGTAAGATTTAACTTTACTTTATCAACTTAATCATTTCTATTACTACCACATTTCATATCATGGCATACATATATCTCACTCATTGCATTCATTAGATTGCAACCTCGCTAACGGAGAGTACGTGCTCATTCCCGAGCAAGGAGCTATCCACGAGGAAGACCAGGAGCTAGCTCCCGAGCCTGCCACACAGGATCTCCCCGCAGCCCCAGCATTTGAAGGCAAGCCCCGGTTTTATGCATAACCAACTTATATATGCTACTTTACTACACTTAATGTTTGTAGGCTTGTAATATGCACTTAAGTGTAGGAGTTGCTTGAAACCCTTAGTTGCATGAACTCAGGATTCCTTTTTGAGATGGATACTAGTATGCTAGGTCGAGTAGCTGCTTTGCTAATTAGGATCTCGGTAGAAGTCGAGTGATTTTCTAGCACTTGCACGAGGTCAGGAATTGATTGTATTATTCATCTTGATAACGGAATCTATGATGGTCTACGGACTTGGATGTAGGGTGGATGCCTTGTCCATGAGACGGAAATAGAATTAAGGATTAATGTGTGGATACCTGAGTCAAGCGTTTGAAAGTACTAAACACATGTCGGGAAATATGGTAACCGCTAAACCTAGTACCTGAGTGAAGCCGGGCGTGGACTTTCCCCCTCACTTGTCATGAGACTGGGTCTCCCATGCTAGCTATGGTGGATACAAGTGCGGTCACTGCACGACCGCAGCCGAGGTCAGTGGAGCATTGTATGCCAAGGCGGTGAGCCCTGGCCGCGAACGGGGAATCGATGGGGACGGTTGACGTGTGTGGGGATGGAGTGCCCCTACATGTCGTGTGTTTAGGTTTACCTTGTAAGGTTTAAAAACTCGATTCGAATCGTCTGCTTCTCGCAGCTAATGAGACTTCTTGACCCCTTGTACTACATTGAGTAAGAAGTGAAATGCGGTTTACTTGAGATAACATGTTGATTGTACTAAATGATTGTTACCATGTATGCTTAGGAAGGAGCAAACCTAGCTAAAATAATTATGCTAGAACTGGAAAAGCTAAAATTGATTTTAGACTCAGCTAGTGCTTTTGGTAGACCAAACCCCTCAGCAAAACAACTGCATGGTCTAGAGGTAGAGGAGTAGACTCCTCACACTAGGTAAGTCTAGCTGAGTATTAGTATACTTAGCCCTGCTTGTGGCACAATTTTTGTAGGTACGCTGCAGGACATGGGTGATGGAGTGACTTGGCCTTCCACCCTGCCACCGGGTTGGACGGTCGAGTGGGATGCTGCTCCGGCAGGAGAGGAGCAGGAGGAGTAGTGGGCTAGGCCTTGCCATATTCCTCAGCATTCGACGTTATCGATTATCCACTACATCTTAATTATGAACTTGTTTCCTTTTACCTAAAACCCCGATTTATGTAATAACTCCAGTACTTAATTTGTGGTTTCATGCTTTATTGTATTTTCTCTATGACTCACTTTCAAGTGAGCTAGTGGTATTTGATCTCGAGGAAGTGGCTTTATCAGACTAGATCTGAGGGACTGACGGGTTATACTGATTTAAGTGTGTTGCTGCCTCTAAGGCGTAACTTGGGCACTTAAGCAGGAATAATTTGGACGGTTCTGCCACACTTCAGCCCTTGTGTAGGCCCCAAGCAATTCGTCTCTAGTTGCCTCAATACAATCTAACCAGACATCATTTGGCTCATCGAACTGATCTCTGTATCTAAAGGTGTATTTCAGATAAACTAAGCTGCCTTGACTGGACCCGGCAGCAGCTTCCTTCGGCATCTCCTAGCCACTTCCAAGACGCCACACTCTTTAAGCAATATGCTCCTGGACTAAGTCCCAAGTGCCAATATAAGTACATATAGTGTTAAAGGCTGTATGGCATACTTGAATATCATTTCCAAGGGCAGTGGCTGGCCTCCTAATGCTGAAGCGAGACCAGATAGGGTGTTGAATGATCCCCTTTATATCTTCTCTTTCAACTAAGTTGTTCTTCACATAAAACCACTCTTGCATCCAGGCTCCTGGCCACCTCTTGCGAAATGTTGGGACTGGATAACTCACTTCAGAGGGAGGCACGAAGCCATAACAACCAAAATTGTTATGATATTGTTCTTTGCCAGTAGCCTTCGTCTCATAGGATAGCTCATGCATGTTGTAGAAGCATTTTGAATTCAGCTCTAAACCCTGGCTTCTCATAACCCAAATGAAAATCCCCATTCTAATGATAGCTTCGGGGGTAATATGATGAAGGTAAATTTCAAAAGTCTTTAAAACTTCAACTAAAAATTTGTCAAGGGGGAATCGAAACCCTGCTTTCATAAAACTCTTGTAGATAACAACTTCGTCTGCTTCGGGCGCAGGGACATTGCTATCTCCTCTAGCCCTCACGATAGAAATATCGTGGAAGTATCTTCCTTTTATTGCATTAATTTGACTCTGTTTGATGGTTGATTTCCCGAAGATGGTATGACTCGGCCGCGAGAGACGATCTTCGGCATCTTCGTTTCCATTTTCTAAGTCAAAACTTTCACTATCGCCAGAATCTTCAGATAACCCAACTAGCATCTCATTGGTAATCTTCTCTGTTTTTCTCTTCTCCATAGCTTCATAAAACCCGGCCAATGCAGGGTCAGCAATCTTCTTCTCTTCAGCCATTTAGACAACGGTTGCATGATTGCCGACGCTTAAAACTCAATCAAAACTTGGCAGAGATCTGAACTCTTTACCATGGCAAATTTTTTCTTGATGAATTGACTGGATATATATATATATATATATATATATATATATATATATATATATATATATTAGTGGCTGCGATAACTCTCCCGTTTTAATGGGTGCATCATGAGATGGTCATTGATTTCGTTGCTATGGTTAGGTTTATAGGCTCATATGTGTGTGCGATCGACAAGCTGACAAGTTGTATGGGTGGATGCGTAGAAGAATTAGCGAACGGACGTGTTGAGTTGTTGATGTGGCGAATAGAATTAAAACTCGTTGGTTGGAATGCGAGATGTATATTTTTTCGATGGGCATATGTATGCCAAAGTGCACTATATTACTGTTGCGTTAGGTTGATGGAAGTGTTTCAAATACATGTCGTGATATGGTTGTATTTATGACGAGGAGGCTGTAAGGAAAATGGACCCCAGGCCTTTTGGCTAATTGAGTTTTGATATTTGATGATTAACACAACCTGTGGACTAATATGTTTGCTAGTGTTTATAATTATAGTTCACTGGATGCGAAGAAAATTGGACCAAGGCAATGAGGATGCAACACCTCGAAAGAAGACATAAAAAGGTGCATAGAAGTCCAATACTCAAGAACAAAAGAAGACCAAAGAAATCAGTGAAGAAACCCAAGAAGCGGACTGTCAGCCATCACCTGGTGGCGCACCGGACAGTGCTGTCCGGTGTGGCACCGGACTGTCTGCGTAGAGAGGCCACAGACAGGCGCTCTCTGGCTGTAGCACCGGTCTGTCCGGTGGAGCACCAGACTGTCCGTTGTGCACCGGACAGACGGCAACGGTCGGATCCAACGGTCGACTGCTACAGGCGCCAACGGTCGGCTGACGTGGCGTGCACCGGACACTGCACAGTGGCTGTCCGGTGGTGCACCGGACTGTCCGGTGCACCCGACGACAGAAAGCTGCTGCTTTCTGTCCAACGGCTAGTTTGGGGATTGGAGGCTATAAATACCACCCCAACCGGCTATTTGAAGGTGTGGGAGCCCAAGCAACATACCAAGGCATATTGTAGACATTTCCAAGTGCTCAAACACCCAAGGGCTTAATAGAATCACTCGTTGATTAGCGTAGGTGCTTTGCGAAGTGCTTATGTTAGTTAGACCGCTTTAGCGCTTGCTCTAGGTGAACCCTAGTTAGTTGAGTGAGTTTTGTAAAACCAGACAACCCCTCGGCTCTTGTGTGAGTCGTTGTAATTGTACTGAGTGCGGCAAGAGTCTTGCGAGACCGTGACAACCGCGTTTGTGTCACGGCCGCCACCGTGTACCGGAGGGAACGAGGCCCGCGGCGTTTCGGCCGGAAGCTCGATAGTGGAGACGGCGGGGAGCGTCCGAGAGGAGCCGGAAGCGGAGCACCACTTGCGCGTGGAGAAGGCCCACGGTTCTCTACAGAGTTACTCGACCGTGGTGCTTGGCCCTCGCGTGGGCTTCCCTTTGCGTAGGGGCACCAACAAGGATTAGTCGGGACCTTGCGTGGTTCCGGATACCTCGGTAAAAATACCGGCGTCAATCACGAGAGTTTGCTTCTCTACTTTGCTCTTTAAGTTTCCGCATTTATATTAAGCATTTAAGTTTCAATCTTGTATGCATACTTATTTAGTGTAGATTGAAACTTAGCCATTGCGGTAGAGATAGCAACACTTAGACAAAACCTAGATTGCACTTTCTAGTTTGATTACTTGCATAGGTTTTGCTCTAGGGATTTAATTGTGGCCTAGTTTAGTAAAAGTTTTAGAAGTCCTAATTCACCCCCCCTCTTAGGCGTCATCCGTTTCCTACAAGTGGTATCAAAGCCCGGTTTGGCTCATTTGAAACGTTTTTAGCTTCACCGCTAAAAGAGTCGACGCTTTTTAGAGGAAGGGATGGATACCCATAAGCCACCACATTTCGACGACACTAACTTCCTATATTATAGTGCTAGAATGGCTTGTTACCTAGAGGTCGTTGATCTAGGTGTTTGGAGAGTCACTCGTGACGGGATGAAGCCCCTCAAGAATCCCGAGAAACCCACCACGAGTGAGGAAAAAGAAATTCATTTAAATGCTAGAGCCAAAAATTGCTTGTATGAATCTCTTAGCATGGATATTTTTAATCAAGTGTTTACCTTGAAAACTGCTAATGAGATTTGGCTAAAATTGCATGAGCTCCATGACGGCACATCCAATGTCTGTGAGCAAAAACATTGCCTAGTATTAAATGAGTATAATTCTTTTGCTATGAAAGATGATGAGCTTGTTAGAGACATGTATTCTCGTTTGAATCTAATTATCAATGAGCTCAATTCTATTGGCATTAATAAGCTAGGTGATGTGGACATTGTGAGGAAGATTATCTCCCTGCTACCATAATAAAGATATGGGAGCATCATCACCATCCTTCACAACATGGAGGACTTGAGCAACATGACCCCAACCATTGTGATTGGGAAAATCGCGGCTTTTGAGATGTCGCGAAAAATGAGTCGGGGAGAGGAGCCAACTTCCTCAAGACCATATGCTTTTGCATGTGATGAAAGGAAAGGCAAAAAGAAGGCTCCCACTCCAAGTTCCTCAAGTGAAGAAGAGGTAGAAGAAGAAAGTGATGATGAAGAAGATAATCAACCATACACATCATCCTCCGAGGACGAAGAAACAATCCGACGCGTCGGAAAGGTAATGAGGATGATCCGCAAGATTAATCTAATGGGTGTGCCCCTGCAGGTCGAGGTTCTTCTATTTAACATTGACAGGAAAAAGCAAAGGAAGAGAGGATGCTTCGCATGTGGGGAGAAGGGCCACTTCAGGGACAACTGTCCAAATATGGCCAAACCCAAAAAGGAGAGGAGCAAAGGCAAGGCGCTAACAAGTGTTAGAACTTGGGATGATTCTTCAAGTGAAGATGAACCTCCAAGGACGCGCAGCCACCGGTCCTCGTCACGATCATCACGGTCATCACACAAATGCCTTATGGCAAGAGGTAACAAAAGCATTCCATCCTCTAGTGATGAAAGTAGTAGTGATGATAAAGGTGAGGGAAAGCCCTCTCTAGATGAGCTTGCGGAAGCCGTAGAATTTTTCCAGGATGTTTGCACTAAGCAAAAAGCTCAACTTAAAACTTTGAAAAATAAGTTGGTTAGCTCTCAAAATGATTACAAAGGTTTGCTAGAAAAATTTGAAACTTTTGCAAACTTAAATAGTGGGCTATCAACTAAAATTGAGCTATTAGAATCTAGTTCTCCATCCACTGCTACCGATGATAGCCTTATTAAAAAGAATGAAAAACTTAAGGCTAAGTTAGCTAGCTCCCAAGAAGCTATTGAAAATTTGCTAGAGAAAATGGAAATTCTTAGCATACACAATAATGAGCTAACTACTAAGCTTGAAAACATTGGTAGCACCCTAGCAGCATCTTTAGTTGAAATACCTGAAATTATTAAGAAAGATGCTTCTACTTCCTGCTTTGATTTAATTGATGATTCTATCCCCTGCAACCAAGTTCTTGTTGAGAATATTGTTGTAGAAACATGTTCGGATGAGGTTGAAAAAGAAAATGAACAATTAAAGCAAGAAGTGGCTCGCCTTGGAAAGGCTTTGTATGACAAGAAAGGCAAAGCCAAACAAATCCGACCTCCACAGGATAACACCACTGCGGGAGTGAACAAGCCTATGGAGGGAGAAACTGTGATTTGTAGGCTATGCCACATGGAAGGCCACAAGTCTTTCCAATGCAAGGCGATGACTGGGGATAAACAAAAGCAAAAGCTCAAGCAAAAGCCATCAAGCAAAATCTCCAACACCTACATCAAAAAGGTGAACAAAAAGGATTCTACACCATATTTGATCAAGAAGAAAAAGAATGGAAAGGTGATAGCAATCAAGGCCAACAAGCAAGCCAACAAAGGAAATGGGGCCAAACGCATCTGGGTGCCAAAAGAAATAATTTCAACCATGAAAAGCACCAAGAAGGTTTGGATCCCGAAAGGGAAGTGAGTGGACCGAAGGTCAATGGGAAATTTGGAGACTTGACAAAATTGGGATGTATATCATGGGATACATCATATTGGATCAAGTTTATTGTCAAGTGGGTTAGTGAAAATTTTGGACCCAAATTTCCCACCCATGACTAGGGTAACTAGAATTATTGTATTTCTTGCTTTTAGATATGCGTATCTATTTACCTTATATCTAGTTTACCTTTCTTGCCTAGTATTACATTTGTTATCTACTTTTGTTTAAAATTATGCATACTAGGTAAATCACATGGTAGGATTGCTTGCTTTCAATTCATATACTTAAGCAAACCTACATGGCTTAAAATGTTTAGTTAAGCACGGCTCATAGCTTCTATATCACTCCATAGTAAATGATGCATCAATTGAAAATTTTGATTTCCATAAATTGTATCATTTAACTTATATGTGCCAAAGTTCGGATTATAGATAATTTGCCCCTCTTGATATCAAATCAAAGTGCAAGTCTCCTACAAGTATTCAAAACTTGTATGCACACCTTCAGGGGGAGGTTACTCTATAATCTAATACTTTGAGACCAACACCTGTTCAAGTCTATTTCATGTGATAGTCTCATTGTAAGGAAAATAAGGTCCCCGGAGAAAGACAACAATCTTCCACTACAAAATCTCCAAGAACTCTCATGTCTCTCAAGCTCGCCATTGAATTTCAATTGGTATCTTTTGAGACTACATCTAGTATCATTTACATGTCTTCTCCAATATTTGATAAGACTATATTTCATATCATATACTTCCATGTTGCTAAAAATGCATAGGTACTTAACTCATATTCTGTTACCTATGCATAAGGGAAGTTAGTCTTTTCAAATCATGTCTTGCACCTCTAATTTTCACATGCTTTTTCTAAATAGAGGATCTCTGTCAGGGGGAGTATTTCTTCATCTCTAAAAAGGGGGAGAAAAATTCTTTCTAAAGAGAACACTCGTTTAGGGGGAGTAATCCTTTCGACTGATATCATTCATGTGGTTTAATTTAGTATCCTTCAAATGGTATTATCTGGTATGAGGGCAAGCTTTTATTTACTTCCTACATGCTTTTAGTGTCTTCCTTTTCGGTGGTTGATGCCAAAGGGGGAGAAGTTTAGGGACCAAAGCAATGAAATCTATATCAAACACCAAACACCACCAATTTAAAATTTTATATCTAGAAATGGTTTTTCAAGTGGTTTTCGTTATTTGGTCCTAAAATAGGAAGTAAGTGATTTATGGAGTTAGGGGGAGGCTTTAGTCCACAACATCACACTGTGGGGACAATCATGCATCTTAGCAAGTAGATTGCATATTTTAATTCAATACTTGTATTATTTGCTTGCTTTGGTTGTGTTGTCATCAATCACCAAAAAGGGGGAGATTGTAAGGAAAATGGACCCCAGGCCTTTTGGCTAATTGAGTTTTGGTGTTTGATGATTAACACAACCTGTGGACTAATATGTTTGCTAGTGTTTATAATTATAGTTCACAGGATAAGAAGAGAATTGGACCAAGGCAATGAGGATGCAACACCTCAAAAGAAGACATAAAAAGGTGCATAGAAGTCCAATACTCAAGAACAAAAGAAGCCCAAAGAAATCAGCGAAGAAACCCAAGAAGCGGACTGTCAGCCAGCGCCTGGTGGCACACCGGACTGTCCGGTGTGGCACCGGACAGTCTTCGCAGAGAGGCCACAGACAGGCGCTCTCTGGCTGTAGCACCGGTCTGTCCGGTGGAGCACCAGACAGTTGGCACCGGACTGTCCGGTGTGCACCGGACAGACGGCAACGGTCGGATCCAACGGTCAACTGCTACAGGGGCCAACGGTTGGCTGACGTTTCGTGCACCAGACACTGCATAGTGGCTGTCCGGTGGTGCACTGGACTGTCCGATGCACCCGACGACAGAAAGTTGCTGCTTTCTGTCCAACGGCTAGTTTGGAGATTGGAGGCTATAAATACCACCCCAACCGGCCATTTGAAGGTGTGGGAGCCCAAGCAACATACCAAGGCATATTGTAGACATTTCCAAGTGCTCAAACACCCAAGTGCTTAATAGAATCACTCGGTGATTAGCGTAGGTGCTTTGCAAAGTGCTTAGGTTAGTTAGACCGCTTTAGCGCTTGCTCTAGGTGAACCCTAGTTAGTTGAGTGAGTTTTGTAAAACCACACAACCCCTCGGCTCTTGCGTGAGTCGTTGTAATTGTACCGAGTGGGGCAAGAGTCTTGCGAGACCGTGACAACCGCGTTTGTGTCACGGCCGCCACCGTGTACCGGAGGGAACGAGGCCCGCGGCGTTTCGGCCGGAAGCTCGATAGTGGAGACGGCGGGGAGCGTCCGAGAGGAGCCGGAAGCGGAGCACCACTTGCGCGTGGAGAAGGCTCGCGGCTCTCTACGGAGTTACTCGACCGTGGTGCTTGGCCCTAACGTGGGCTTCCCTTTGCGTAGGGGCACCAACGAGGATTAGTCGGGACCTTGCGTGGTTCCGGATACCTCGGTAAAAATACCGGCGTCATCCACGAGAGTTTGCTTCTCTACTTTGCTCTTTAAGTTTCCGCATAGGCAATTAAGTTTCAATCTTGTATGCATACTTATTTAGTGTAGATTGAAACTTAGCCATTGCGGTAGAGATAGCAACACTTAGACAAAACCTAGATTGCACTTTCTAGTTTGATTATTTGCATAGGTTTTGCTCTAGGGATTTAATTGTGGCCTAGTTTAGTAAAAGTTTTAGAAGTCCTAATTCACCCCCCCTCTTATGCGTCACCCGTTTCCTACAGAGGCATAGGCATTGCTCGATTAGAAGGTTCATTCAGTGTGGTTAGAATTTTTTTGGCTTAGGTAGTGAATTGGTGACATGCCAAAGTAGTCATCGCTTACTCTATGTTATGAGTTGGGTCAGTGCGCGTTATACATTCATTATAATACCCTTCACATATAGTGTTTGGTTGTATATGAAAAGTGAAGTAGACGCGTCGTTTGGTTTAGTGGTGCTTAGAATGTGATTTAAGTGCATTATATGTGTATGGTGAATGTTGGGTTTGAGGTTGTTAGTCTGGTGAAGAAGGTACTGTAGACTTGTAGGTTTGTATTGTGCACATAAGTGTAGGAGTGGCTTGAAACCCTACCTGCATGAACTCAAGTTCCCTTGAGATTGATACTAGTATGCTAGGTCGAGTAGTTGCTATGCTAATTCACGATCTCGGTAGAAGTCAAGTTATTTTCTAGCAATCGCGCGAGGTCAGAAATTGGTTGTATCTATTTCTAATAATAGAATTATGATTGTCTGTGGACACTGATCCATGCGGTACCCTATCTTCGAGACAAAATTGGAATAAGGATTAACGTGTGGATACTTGTGTGAAGCGTTTAAACGTACTAAAACATGCTGAGAAATATTGTAATCGATTGGTAAGCCTAGTACCTGAGTGAACCTGCCCGTAGACTTTCCTCCTCACTGGTCCTAAGACAGAGTCTCCCATGCCAGATTATGGTGGGTACATGCCGGGGTCAGTGGAGCATTGTATGCTAAGGCCGTGAGCACTATTCTGTTGATGGGGAATCGATGGGGACGCTTGATGTGTGTGGGGACAAAGTTCTAGTACATGTCGTGTGTTTAGGTTTACCTTGCAAGGTTAAAAACTCGATTAGAATCGACTGCTTCTCGCAGCTAATGAGACTGTTTGATCCATTGTACTGCATTGAGTAATAAGTGGAAATGAGGTCACTTGCAAAAGATTTTGTTTGACTTAATGTTTGATACCAAGTATGGGTATATAGGTGCTCATCTAGTATAAAGTATTATTCCAGAACCTAAAAAGCTAAAACTTGATTTAGGCTTAGCTAGTGCTTTTGGTAAGCCAAACCCCTCTCCCAGACAACTTCTGTAACACCCCAGGTGTTTATATTCTGCTCGACAACGAGTATGGATTTAAGCACGTGATATCAGTAAATAAAACAGACACTAAGGTCTAATTATCTTCGTCTATCACGATTTGGATATCGTGTCTGTCTCCATCTATCTAAATTGCCCTAATTTATTTTGCAAAATTTAGATTTTAGACATCTTCCGGAACATCAAATCCAGTATCATTTGGGGTTAAGCAATCGACATATTGCCCCAAACTATAATCTTGGAAATCGAATGTGGTTCCTTAAAAATTCATTTGAAATTCTTTCACGCTTGCGTCGCACAAGTCTATCTGCGGCCTGACATCGGGTAGCGTGTGGCGGAGGCAAAATCCGTGGCTAGACAGCGCACAGCCTCTCGCCCACTTAAACGATGCGTGTCGTTGCTTCCGAATGGATCGAACTCTCGATGCCGCATCGATATCGCGCATTTATTTCACAATATGTCGAGTCGTGTGTCCTTTTAAAAGTTATAGATTAGAGAATACGAACTCGGAAGCCTGACCTACTCTGATGATTTTATCCCCAAACAAATTTATTTAGAACTCGACAAATGAAGTTTTCGGAACAAATTATCAGAGCTAGAGCTGTTAATCCTCTGATTTTTCCGTTTCGTAATTTGGAGAATGAAATGTGTAGCCGTATAGTGTGTCGACCCAGTATACATCGCTAAAAATCTTGATTCAAAAATATCTGTGATTTTCGATAAAAAAAGAAATTAAAAAAGGAAAATATCCTCTCTGTTGGGGGCCTTCGTCCTCCGAAGGTCCTCAAAAACATGATTTGACAATGTTTTCCAAGTGGATTATATGAACAGGTATTTTCGGATTCAGAATTATGGATATGGAGCACGACCAGGACGAAGCCTGAACCAGACGAAGGTCGAGGGCAGCCGAAGCTGTGCGCAGGGAAGCTTCGGCGCGATGGCATAAGGGGGAACCGACTTAAAGATGAAAAGACTTCGGGGGCCTCGACAGATTTCCATAAACCGTTAACAAATGTAATGGACATGGATGTAATTTTACGTGGGCTGCGTCCCGCGTCTATAAATAGATGAACAGTACTCCCGTACTGTTCACGCTGACGGTGCATTGGCATTTGCGTCACGCTTGTACTTTTTACCTTCTCTCAGGACCGAAGGTACATCTGTAATATATAATCATTTCTATTTCTTTGTGTTAATAAAATAGAAATGATTCTATGATTTACATTTCATGTTTTATATAAGTCCTTCGTTATTACTTGTTGAATTTACGAAGGTATGTCTCTTGTGACCCTCGTCCGGAACTCATTATTCCCAAAGGGGAATAATGTTCAATAGGACGAAGGGCCTTAACGTTTAACACTTTTTATGTTGTCTTGTTCTTAATCCGAAGCATTTGAGAACAAGTCACCAACATTGGCGCCCACCTCCGGTGAACTCACTTCCACTTCGAGCTTTTTTGAACACCTTCGGAAGCTATGGCGCCGAAGAAAGCTTCAGCGACTGGGGCTTCTTTACTGCAACCACTAGACCACAACCAGGAGACCGTCTCTCTTCGGGAGGCCCAAAGCCAGAAGAGAAAGGCTGTCAGCCCGACACTTCAGGAAGAAGAGCTAGACCAAGAAATCAGGGATATGGAGATGCTACACCAACAAGTACAAAGGAAGAAGGAGAAGATGGCCCGCCTAGCTGAGTTGCAAAGGCAGATAGACGAAGCCTCTGAGGAAGTCCGCCATCTTACTCACGATGAGCAGAACAGAAGGCCTCATCAGAAAGACCTTCATCAGGAGGGCTTCGTCAACGAAGATGACTGGTATGATAATTTCCATCAGGGAAATTTTGTTTTTGATGATGCTTCTCCTCTGTCTGCTGAGCTGCAGGCTACACCTTGGCCCCCATCCTATAAGCCACCCCAGCTCCCCATGTTTGATGGTCACTCCGACCCGAAGCAATTCTTGATGAGCTACGAAGCAACGGTGTCTTCGTACGGGGGCAATGCTGCAGTCATGGCGAAGTCTTTCGTCATGGCCGTCAGGAATGTTGCTCAGACCTGGTATTCCTCCCTTCGGCCAGGAACAATAACTTCATGGCAGAAGCTGAAGGATATGTTACTGACCAGCTTTCAAGGATTTCAGACGAAGCCGGTCACAGCTCAAGCCCTGTTCCAGTGTATTCAGGATCACGAAGAGTACCTTCAGGCGTATGTCCGAAGGTTTTTACGATTAAGGGCGCAGGCACCAATGGTGCCCAATGAAATTGTTATCGAAGCCATGATCAAGGGGCTTCGTCCTGGGCCTGCAGCTCAATACTTTGCTAGAAAGCCTCCTCAGACCTTGGAGAAATTGCTCCAAAAGATGGATGGGTACATTCGTGCTGACAATGACTTTCGTCAAAGAAGGGAGGAGGCCTTCAGATTTTCTGAAATGACCAGGGGCTTCGGAGGAAGATACTACCCGAGACATGTCCGTTCCATCCACAACACTCAGAATGATGATAAGGGGAGTCAGAACAGACCGCAATGCTCCTCACAGGCCTCGGGGCAACAACAAACTTCCTTCCGGCCACCAGCTCCAAGAGGCAGAGGCGCCAGGGGCTTCGGCGGAAGATTCGGAGATCAGCCAAGGAGACTGTTTTGCTTGTTCTGTGGAGAAGGCAAGGGCCATACCACTAGGTCGTGCCATATTACAATCCAGAAGCAAAAGGAAATTGCCGAAGCTGCATCTCAACAAGCTCAGCCGAAGCAGGTCATGCATACTGCTTCGTATCATCCGCCTTATATCCCACAATACATAGACAACCACCCTGCAGCTTCTGTAGCTTCGGCAAGTCAACCTCAAGCTTCCTGGCAACAGCTTCCGCCCCCACCTCCATTGCAGCAAGGTTAACAGCCAGAAGGGAGTCAATACGCTCCACATCAGAGGGACTTCAGAGAGCAGTCCGAAGCTCGCACAGTCAACAGCACTGTGCCAGAGTCGAAGCACATTTATTAACACATATCCTACCTTTGATAGCAGTCTTTCCTATTCAGTTTTATTTTCTGTGAAGCAAAAAACATTGATAGTTTTCATGTAATAATTTCGTTGTTTTCCACGAGGAAGATTTATTTGCTCCACAAGCTTAAGTTGCTGAAGCTTAAAGTTTTTTTCCGTTACCAAGGAGGACCTTCGAATTAAAAATCCTTCGGAGTAACAGAAAGTCGTTCTAAGGAACGCAGAGTAAGTTCGTGAAGTCACAAAAAGCCGTTCCAAAGGGAGCGCAGTGTAAGTTTTCTGCTCAGAAGTCGTTCCTAAAGGAATGCAGAGCCTACAGCGAAAAGTCAACGCTGATACCGCCTAAGTAAAGGGCGAAGAAGCTCCTAAGGGAGGCTTACAGCGAAAAGTCAACGCTGATACCGCCTAAGTAAAGGGCGAAGAAGCTCCTAAGGGAGGCTTACAGCGAAAAGTCAACGCTGAGATCGTCTAAGTAAAAGACGAAGAAGCTCCAAAGACGTTCCTAAGGGAATGCAGAGCTTACGAATGTGTTTTGTGTGTATCTTCGGAACAGACGTCATTTGCATAACATAACATCATCACATCATTTCGCATAGCATAAGCATCATACATCATGTTGCATACGGCAAAAGAAGGGCACACAGTATTAACCTTCGAAAGAATGATTTGAGAAAGTGCAAATCGTGCAAAGTCACGAGGGAATATGATGATGATCTTCGGAAAATAGCTTCGGAGGCTGTTTTTACGAAGCATGGATGTGTCTTATCAGAACAGTTTTAACGAAGAATGTTTTCTTCACGAAGCATGAAAAGAAGGGAAGGTGTTTTTTTCGCCGAAGGCTCAAAAATGGTATGTATGTACAGTTTCATGCATCGTAAAGAATTGAATAATGGAGAGAAACTTGTATATTACATTCAAATGTACAAATGTTACATAGATCACAATTTAACTGTTTTTCTAAATAGCATCTAGTCTTCTCTTAATACTGCTTCGGCGACTTCATTTAAAAGTTGATCAACAACTTTGTCCATGATAGCTTCGGCCATTTGTTTAATTTCATCATCCCCTTTTGTGTGGGGATCGACAGTCGATTCAGCAGCTTCTGAGGCAAAAGAACATTTTTTCATTACTATTACAAACTGTGAGCAGAGTTTGAAACAAAAATTACAACACAATAAGAACGACTAATTAATACCTAATTGTCTTTCGGGCTCCGTACTTTTTTCGGCAGTTTCTGCCACTTTCCTAGCTTCGTGGATGCCTTTTTCGCTCCTTTGGATAATTTCTTGTGCCATTCCTCGGCCGCCGTCGTTCCAGATGTCAGTAAAAAATTTGCCACCAACCACGCTTGCTTCGGCCGAGGGGTCTTTGATGTCTTCACAGGAAAAGGTAGCTTCGGTCTGAGCTAGAAATTTAACATGATCGCAACCTTTTTTCTCTAAGACAGAAGCAATTCCTCTGGCGCCCGAAAAAGCGCAGATATCACCGCGACTGCTCAGAATCTCCTCGAAGGCCTCTGCTTCGTGTCTAATCCATTCCAATGGACCTTCGGGATTGCCTCGAGAGAAATTCTCTTCGCTGGAAAAGGCGCCTACGCTGGCGAAGCTGGTTTTAATTTTATTCACACACTCTATAGATTTAACATAACATTTTCCCTGAGATGCACGAAGCTCTTTAACTCTTAACTCCAATTTATTGACCATATGATCGCTGAGTTCTCGTTTTGTTTCCTCAAGGACGCGCTCCTCTCTAGCTCTAGTCAGCTGTTTCTGAAGATCTTTAATTTCACGCTTTTGGGCTTCGGCCTGGGTTTTTGAGGCAGCTTCATCCTTCTTTACTTTGTCTATCAGCGTAAGAAGAATTTTATCCTTTTCTAGAGCTTCGTTTCTCAGTTTGATAACTTCGGAGCGCAAATTGTTGAACGCAATCTCATAACTCTCGTCTTCGGCACTTTTTTGCGCTCTCAATGCGTTGCTCAGGATTAAACCCTATAAAAAAAAGAGAGTCTATATAAGAATAAAGGAATGAATTAAGTATTATAGAAATTTTTTCAAAAAGTCTAATCCTTAAACCTTTAGGCTATTGTATGCAAGACTGTCTGCGAGATCCTCTTTCGACATGGCGCTTAATCCAGCTTCCAGCTTCGGGAATCCTATACTCCTGGCCATCTCTCGGCAGACAGATAGCTCTTTGTTGTCAGGCAGGCAGTATAAGAAATCATCTTCATTTGTCCCATTGAATATTACTGCCCCCTTTGGATATTTTAGCTCCTTTGCATAATGGTTAGCTTCATGAGTTTCTTCTTCAGATAATTTTTTCCCCGAAGCATGTCGTATGATGTAATCACACATGCTGGCAGGCGCTTCGGGGATGGCAGTGTCAGTTTCTTCAACTAAAATTGGTTCTGGTATTTTTATTGCTTCGGCTTCCAAAGTTTGCTCCTTGAAGGGCTCCGAAGGCCCAGCTTCAGCTTCAGCTTGTTGCGTCGGAGCTTCAGAAGAAGCTTCAGCAATTTCAACACTCTTTTTTGGAGTTGTGCTTGAAGACTTAATTGTCTCCAAGACATCTAGTACATTTACCATTCTCTTCCTTTTTGGGGTCACCATTGGACCCTTTTGGATTTTTGCTGCTTCGACATTTGCTACAGGACTCAAAATTTCTGATGCTTTTTCCTTAGTCGGATTTTTCGCTTCGTCCATTTTTTTTGTGGATGGCGCCTCGGCCATCTCTGCGATTTCTGGCAGCAAGGTTGGCTGTTCAGCTTCGGCGGCCGAAAAAGTTTCTCCGGTGAACTCAGGCACCGAAGCTGGTTCAATATGGCGTGGTCGGTGTGTGAGGACCTTCAACCTTTTTCCTTTCGGTTCTGGCTCGCTAGGAGCAGTTGCAGCTTCTTCTTTTTCAGAGGTTATGTTTTTCCTTTTTTGCCTTCGGATGGGATAACGATAATCAGGGTAGAAGAACCCGACTGCATCAAACACTCGGTTGAGTCTCTTCTTTTTTCGGCCTCCGAAGGCTGCTGATAGTGCAGTATTTTCAGCCTTCGAATATGCCCCAAGTAATTCATCACTTAACGTTTCAATGCTTTTCAGCCAGTCATCATCAGGTTCAATAAATTTATCTGCATATTTGAATGTGTACTTTAATCTGACTAGTCCGCCTTCGTCGGACTCTTTGATGGTTTCCTTCGGCATTTCCCACTTTTCTGCAAGTGGCCATACCCTAAAGGCAATGTGTTCTTGGACCAAGTCCCTTGTCCCAATAAACGAGCAGACTACCCCGAAGGCTCTTTGGCATTCTTCGGCGGCTTCGTCCATTTCGACCTTCGGCCTTCGAAGACCGAAGCGTTGCCAGATTGGGTGCATAATGATACTCTTCACATTCTCTTGAGCTGTTAGATCATTCTTTACATAAAACCATTCAGTCATCCAGGCTCCGGGCCACCTCTTCCGAAAGGTCGGCACAGGGCAGCTTGACCCGGAGCGGGCGCCGAAGCTGTAGCACCCAAAGTTGTTGTGGTATTGCTCCTTTCCCCAGGGCTTCGTCTCGTATAATAACTCATGAATGTTGCAGAAGCTTTTAGCGTTCGGTTCCAAACCTTGGCTCCTCGCAGCCCAGACAAACACTCCCATTCTTATGATGGCTTCGGGAGTGATTTGATGCAGATAGACTTGAAATGTCTTTAGTACCTCAACAACAAAGTTGCTCAGGGGGAATCGAAGCCCAGCCTTGAGGAAGCTTCGGAAAATCACAACTTCATCTTCTTCGGGGGTGGGAGAAGTTTTTTCCCCGGCATCAGCTCTCACAATAGATATGTCTCGGAAATATCGCCCCCTCATATTATCAATGTGACTCTGCTTGATGGTCGTTTTCCCAAAAACTGTGTGGCTTGGTCGCCACGGTCGATCTTCGGCCTCTTCCCCACCACTTTCCACATCATAGCTGTCGCTGTCATCAGTATCTTCGGACAAACCTTCGAGAATCTCCTTCGTAATTTTCTCTGTATTGGTCTCTGCCATCGCTATCAGGAACCCCAGATTCTTCTCCTCCTCGAGACTCAGCTTCGTCTCAGCAGGGATCTTCAGCTTCGTCTCAGCAGGGATCTTCTTGCCTTCAGACATCTTCGGAAACGCTAAAAAATTGTTCCCGAGGCCGAAGCTTCGAAATCAAAAAGAAAAGCAAATCTTAATAAACAAGAAGCTAAAAATTTTAGTGGGCCGAAGCAAAAGGCAAGTGTGCGTACCAAATGAGTTCGCGATGTGATCTTATTTATACGCCTAGGGCGTTGAAAATTGAAAGGCCCCGCTTGTCAGTGAATGTTGCTATTCTAGCAAAGGGAAGGTGTTTTTTCGGACCTTCGGCTCAAGGCCTTCGTCCATATCGCAATCTGAATTTATTATTTACAAATTAATATTGCGAGGGGCTACTGTTGGGGGCCTTCATCCTCCAAAGGTCCTCAAAAACATGATTTGACAATGTTTTCCAAGTGGATTATATGAACAGGTATTTTCGGATTCAGAATTATGGATATGGAGCACGACCAGGACGAAGCCTGAACCAGACGAAGGTCGAGGGCAGCCAAAGCTGTGCGCAGGGAAGCTTCGGCGCGATGGCATAAGGGGGAACCGACTTAAAGATGAAAAGACTTCGGGGGCCTCGACAGATTTCCATAAACCGTTAACAAATGTAATGGACATGGATGTAATTTTACGTGGGCTGCGTCCCGCGTCTATAAATAGATGAACAGTACTCCCGTACTGTTCACGCTGACGGTGCATTGGCATTTGCGTCACGCTTGTACTTTTTACCTTCTCTCAGGACCGAAGGTACATCTGTAATATATAATCATTTCTATTTCTTTGTGTTAATAAAATAGAAATGATTCTATGATTTACATTTCATGTTTTATATAAGTCCTTCGTTATTACTTGTTGAATTTACGAAGCTATGTCTCTTGTGACCCTCGTCCGGAACTCATTATTCCCAAAGGGGAATAATGTTCAATAGGACGAAGGGCCTTAACGTTTAACACTTTTTATGTTGTCTTGTTCTTAATCCGAAGCATTTGAGAACAAGTCACCAACACTCTCCCATCCCTATCCTCACGCCGCTCTCTCTCTCGGTTTGATTTTTTCTCTCGCCGCTCTCTGGCCGGACTTATCCCCAACCGTGTCTCTCTTTCTCTCCCTCGTCTTCTTCCTCTGGCCTCACGCCCTCCCTGCTCGCCCTCCAGCGGAGGCCTTCCCTAGCGGTGCCCAGCCCAGCGGCCCCTCCTCTCTCTCCATCAAGCCCTTTGTGCGTCGAGCTCCTCCTCTGTGCGGCGCTCCTGCTTCAGCACGCCCCTGCATTGCCATGGCCACCGAGCTCCCCATGGTGCGCCCCTTAGCCGCGCGCCTGGCAGCCGCTTCCTCAAGCTCGGTGCTCCCTGCGCGTGGTGGTCCCAGCTCGTCCCCAGCTCCCTGCGCCTTGCCGAACCCCCTTCGTCGCGCCCTGCTCCTTGTTTCTGCGTGCTGGTCGCTCCTCCCTGCGCGTGCCTTGCTCTGACTAGGTCCGGCCATGGAGCTCACCCGCGACACCCGCCGTTCTGCCTACTTGTGCTTGCCCCTGTGTCAACCCCATCATCATGCCGGCTCCCTGCTCGCCCTCTCCTGCATCGCTCGACCAAATCCGTGGAGCACTGGATGTCCAGACGTTACATCCCTGCTCGCACTCTGGTTTTCCTCTCTTTGCCTCGATGTCCATGCGTCTGGCCTCTCCTGTTCCTGTCCTGTCCTTCGTCGCCTCGTCACGCTCGCATCGCTTGGGCCCATTTCTCTTTCGCGCAACACCAGCTGCGAGCTGAGTTTGATTTCGCCGGGTTATTCGGATTAAGTCTGATCGGTGTTGAGAGTTCGTCATGTTGGTGTGTAGCGTGGAGATACAGAAGGAAGGGTCCTGGCCAGTTATGGAGAAATTTGTTGAACGTTGGATGATGTTGTGCGTGGAGTTCGTGTAGTACCTGCCAAGCGCTCGACAAATTGCCTGAATCGGAGAACCATTACCGATTTCGTGAATTTGAGTCAGCTATTCGAATGGTAAGCTGATCTATTATTCATGCTAGCTAAATTGTTGAATGGATGAAGCGAGTGATGAGTTTGGTGGGATCAATCGGTGTCGCTTGTGCTTAGCTGATTTTTGTTGTGTGGTGAAAATAGCTCTAGCGCAGCACTCCTCGGATGTTCGGTTAAATGGGTGAACTATAGATCGTCGTTGGTCTAGTGCATTCGAGTTCGATTTAGCTATGGTGCACGGACTCATTGCTCTGTTATTTAGTTTGTTTTATGGATAGAATATACATAGTGATTGTGATGATTCTCGTATTTTAGTTAGCACAATATGTAGATGAGTTTATGTCGACTGTGATTAAATGGGTCCTAAAAGTGCAGAGTGTGGTGTATTAGTTATGCAAAAGATGTATTTGGTATTCCATGTGATCATCCGATAAGTTTTGTCGCTATTGATTATGTTTGATATATTTATTTAACATTTCCAGTGCTTTGTCGGCAAGTGCTGTTGGCATTGCTTGTGATAAATTTTAATTATGCAGTGAAGTCCATGGTATGCTTTAGTAGCCTGATACTCTTTGTTAATGAACAATTAAATACCCTAAATAAATATTTATTATCACCTGAAATGAGTGGAACTGAATAGTATCGACAAGTTTGTTCTAGCAAAAATATGGAAGCTATATGGTGCATTATGCCCATAATTATTTTAGGTCCTTAGGTTGTCGTGAATACAGTTATAGGACTTGTGTTAATTGAAGGTTTATTTGTGTTAAGTCTGATCAATTCAAAGATTATGATTGCGTAGAGTCAAAACTATCTACTCTTTACTCATAGGAGTTGTGGTGCTTTGTTTTAAGTGTTTAATTCTCTTTTATGTAGTATTATGTTAAAGTGTGTTATTCCTCTGTATGTTCATCCATGTGCATTATGCATATCATTTCGGTACGTTAATAGATCATGTGATGTGGAGGACAAGAGTTGGATTGATCTCAAGATGATGCTGATGGATGAACCTGAAGATGGATAAACTGAACGAGTGCCAAGATGTGAGATGATCGTCAAGTGATCGACATCTAACAAACACTAACCTAGTGTTCTTCTAGGCATGCCCCGGTGCATTTTGCCACCTCCATGCTGTTTTAAAATCTTTATCACCTTATATGATGCATTAGGTGATAGGAGTTGTGTGCTAAACAATTGATGCATTTCATTCCATGAAAAATTGATTACCCTTCCTTGATACCCTTTTATGAAAAGAATTTTATGATGCTTAGCCTTGCTCTAGAAAAAAATGTTTTGTTTTAAAACAAAAGTGATGCTTCACAGTGGATGGGAATTTTTACAAAAGAAAATACTTATGATGGTGAATACATCAAAGATCTTGACGGGTTCAACATCTGAAAAGATGTACCTCTGCCAGGTACCAGACTTTGGGTTTTAAATAATAAAGCTGAGACCGGGCGGGTGACTTGCACGAGAAGGAAGTCTCGGTGTAGTGTCTCCGTCTGAGTCGATTATGGACCGTGCCGATGTGGGCCTGAAGATCGAGGACCTTTTAACTGGTCTCATGCCTCGTCATGGGTAAGCTTTGCCTCGGACAGACTAATACCAGAAAGGCCAACACACAATGGGAGTGGAGAGATGGCGAGAGTAGTGTGTACCCTCCTTGGCAAGAGGCTGGACGGTGGTGTATCAGTGCTCTGAGTTGGCATGAACCCGGTCTGGTCTTAAGAAATCCGATGGCGAGTTGACATATGCAAGGGTTAAGTGCTACATATGTCATGTGATTGGAGATCCCCAGCTAGGTATTAATCGATTCGGATCGCTGTTACTTCTCGGATATGAAGACTTGGTCACTGACTTACACGTAGCAATCCAGTGAACTGAAGGGTTGATAAAAAGACGGCTAATATAGGCCAAGTGCTTGAACTAGGATAGAAAGAACTGTAGATGCAGATAACTTTACTTAACCTGACAAATAAAAATGGATTTTTAAGGATCCACTCATAGTAAGCTTTTCTGCAAACAGAGTCCTTGATCCTTGATAAGCCTTACCTTGAATCCTTTTAAAACCAGCATACCCTTAAGAGTCTTTTCTTTAGTCAGGTAAGTCTTGCTGAGTACTTGCGTACTTAGGGTTTTATTCCCAATGTTGCTGCAGGTTATGAGTCACTTTGATTGTGATTGATGTTAAGCGCCGGTGGGCACAGCCTTCTTATAAGTCTAAGTAACTCTTCTATACTTCTTATTGTGGATGGTCACTTGAGCTAGCATATATTTCAAACATATAAATAATTTACAACATTTCAATTTTATCACTTTGAACCACTTTTGTAACCACTCCGATAAATAGAATGTAAATTTGTTGTAACTTGTAACTTTTGTAATAAAGGAATTCCGCTGCAAAAATGTTGGTGTGTGATTTGTGTTTACTTGATCTTGCGATCCTGGTTGTAAGTGGTTTATCCGGGGTCCTTGGGACACTCGGACAGATCCTGTTAAGTTATCTGGTGCACATGCATAGCCGTCTGAGGTCTTTGAGACAAGGACATGTGCATGTGGGCCCAATAACTTGGGAGGTTCTGCCACAGCTAGTATCGGAGCAAGATAAGTATAATACGGTCACATACATGTTTTAAAAACAAAGTTTTGGTTTTAGAAAACCTATTTTCAACTAAACACATTGTTTGGCTATGAAAAAACAGATTTGAAAAACTATAATGCTAGCGACATCCTCTGTTAAGCCCTAATTTAAGGACTGTCAGGTGGCTTAGTTCAAAACCATAACCCACAATCGGGTGGATATTGCATACACGTGTAATGTTATTTTTGAGGCCATTCAGTTTTGAATGGATCGATGCTTAGGTAAGGTGAGATGTGAGAGCATGACCGAACTAACGTCGGTTTAGGAAGAGTATAAAAAACGCTTGATTATATACATGTTACACATATGTATATATGAAGGCTGCGATGTGGAGTATTTACTTTTCTAGGAATTCAGTACCCCATGGATGTGTATGGGTATACAGACATTGGAATACTGAGAAGTGTAATGTATTTGTAACGATGCACCTACGCTTAGGTAAGAAGGTGAGTTACCATAATGAGCTGCCCTATGGTTAAAGTGTGGCAGCGATGCCTATGCGTGGCTCGGCGCTTAATGATGAGCTGGCGTCCATATAGAAATATATGGAGTATAAACTGTGATAAACTGTCATGTTTGAATTGCATCATGGGAAATTGGGCTGTGATTGATTTTTCTGCAGGTACACTAACCTCGAAAACGTATGTGTAGCTGACGACTAGCAAAATACCGTGAGAGTCGTAAGTACGCCACTGATATAGAATGCTGTTGCCACATTTTGTTGGCAAAATTTGTGAGGACGAATAAGACAAGCATGCATCCTGATTGTTGCATCATGTTTGTCACCTATACATCCAAAATGCTTCTCTCGTCTTTATTCCAGTAACCAGTGATTGTGGATAATGTGGTGTAATGTTGAATTATGAACTTCAATGAAATAGTTGTCCTCCATCCCTTAGGTAACTGTTTAGAGGTTATATGTGTTTGCTCTTGTGCTTGATGTGCTGATAAAATATTTGTGACATGTTTGCCTAAACCGAAAACTAGGCTATGTTCTTATTTAGTGAAATATGACCCAAAGTTGAATTTTTTCATTATCACTCCATGACCAAGCCCATGCAAATGAATGCTTAGATAATCTCTTTATTGGACCTAAGATATACTCGGACTTCAAATAAGGATCTTGAGTCCGTGTTCTTGGCAATTAGCTTGTAACTTCCTTAGTTGTCATATTTCCATCTTAGGCCATGCCCTTGTTCGATTGGCACAAGCTGATGTCCCTTATCTAGTTTGCATGTTTTTAAGGATCACCATGTTGCTTTATCAACCCAACCTAGGAAAGTGATGCCTGATCATTTTCCTTAATTGATGCCTTTGGTTTCCTCATATCTATCGAAGGCATACCAACTTAATCTTATGATTATTTTCCCTTCGTATCTAATTGATACTAATCCTCGACCTTGTAATCGTTGTGATGGGCATAGAAATATGCTTGTGGCTGAAATAACAGTCTCCCATCGTACTCCTTTCATCAAGTTTAGGTTATGGCTATGTCTTGTTTGTTTCATCGGGCCATGATCTATTGGCTCTCTACTTGTAACCATTTTTATAAGTGGAGTCTATTTTTATATATTGTCATCCTGGCTCAGTCTATTTGTGCCACGCAAGGTTTTCCATTGGGTGAGTTTGGTAATGGCGTTATGACTAAAACTGATGGTGCTGCAACGAAATTGGGGGCCTTCTGTGTGCGCGCACACGCGGTTGTGCTGCTCGGCACGCGCTGGTATCGCAGTTAGTAGTTGTAATCCATTATGAAACAATATCAATGTGTTATCTTGGCACAATGTCTAGTTTTGCCACGTGAGATTCATTATTGGTGCCAGTTCGGTGATGGTGTCATGATTAAGGACTTATGGTGCCGCAGCGAAACTGAGAGCCTCCTATGAAAGCGCACACAAGATTCTGCTGCTTGGCACATGCGGGTATCGAGGTCTCTGGTCATGATCCACTGTGGAACTACACTGATGTGTGATCTTCCGTAAACAATTCCCTTGAAACAATTTCTATGTTGTTTGTCAAGTGATCAAGCAACATCTATCATCTTTGTTGGATCAAAAGGGCATACCACTTTCCATGTGTGGCCTCTTTTCCCTTGACATTGGTAGTGACTGCACGTATACAAGTTCCCTTTTGCATCCTTTCTTGTAAAGATGAAGCCTTGAAGCTTTTCAATGTTGAGAGACAACTGATTTGTCCTTCTAATAAAAATCAATTCCCGTGCTGCTGAGATGCAGGAGTTTGTTCATTCGTTCTCTTATTTAATCCATGTATTTCCTAACCAAGTTAGTTCATCTCGCATGGAAGAAATGGATCAACAACCTGACCAAATGGATTTCTACCCAAATGCATGATCTCCTGCTAGCAAACGTGAACTCTTAACCATTGGATTGCCGATGGGTACTAAGAGGACTTACTCAATGTCAAAAGTAGTTCAACAAGTTGGTTTTACTAACTTGTAACTGCTCAACGAACAAAGACTGAGTTTAGAGATCGTTTTGTCGAGTTGTCTAAACACATTTTAGTTCAGCCTATCCTGAAGAAAACCAGATGAAGATCAAGTGAAGGTTATGAACATATGCGCAGATCTTGTGCCATATTGGATTAGATTATGAGCATATGTGTGGCGGAACCGCCCGAATTATTCCAACTTAAGTGCCTAAGTCCCGCCTTAGAGGCTAGACCACACTTAAATAGGAATAACACGTCAGTCCCTCGGATCTAGTCCGACGAGACCACTAACAGGATCAAGTACCACGTACTCACTCGATGGTGAGGCACAGAGCAAATACAATAAAGCATAAAACCGTACATTAGGGAGTATCAAATTTATTACATCATCATCGGAGTTTTAGCAAAAGTAGTGATCATTGTTTGGGATGCAGCGGAATAAAACTAACGATAAATGGAGGGATGGGGAAGCCTGTCCCATCACTCCTCATGCTCCTCCTCGGCCGAGGTAGGGTCCCACTCGACTGTCCAACCCGGTGGCAAGGTGGACGGCCAAGTCACTCCAGCAACCATGTTCTCCAGAGAACCTATAAAAATTATGCCACAAGTAAGGCTGAGTATACTAATACTCAGCTAGACTTACCCGGTGTGAGGAGTATACTCCTCTACCTCTAGACATGCAGCTGTTTGGCTGAGGGGTTTGGTTGCCAAAACCACTAGCTGAGTCCAAAAATCAAGTTTTAGCTTTTTCAAATTTTAGTGTGACTCTCTTAAGACTAAAGGTGTACTATCTACTCATTCATGGTACCAAGCAATTTAGCAATCAACATCTTTTGTCAAATCATCACATGTTCACTTGTTACTCAATGCAGTACAATGGATCAAGCAGTCTCATTAGCTACGAGAAGCAGACGATTCGAATCGAGTTTTTATCCTTGCTAGGTAAACCTAAACACACAACGTGGCGAGGCACTTCGTCCCCACACACATCAACCGTCCCCATCGATTCCTTGGCAACAGATCAGGGCTCACCGCCTTGGCATACAATGTCTCACTAACCCCGACTGCCGTCGTGTAGTGAGCCCACTTGTACCCACCATAACCGGAATGGGAGACCACGTCTCAGGTCGCGTGAGCGGTAAAGTCTGCGGGCAGGTTCAATCAGGTACTAGGCTTACCGATTTATCATATTTCTCGGCATGTGCTTAGTACGTTCAAACGCTTGACACAGGTATCCGCACGTTAATCCTTATTCCAATTTCATCTCGTAGACCACGCATCCCCATGGATCCGTGTCCATAGACCTTCATCATTCTGTTATCAAAGTGGATACAACCAATTCCTGACCTCGCACGAGTGCTAGAAAAATCACTCGACTTCTATCGAGATCCCTAATTAGCAAAGTAGCTACTCGACCTAGCATACTAGTATCCATCACGAAGGAAATCCTGTGTTCATGCAACTAGGGTTCAGTCAACTCCTACACTTAAGTGCACAGTACAAGCCTATAAACATTAAGTGCAGTAAAATAGCATATATATATTGGTTATGCATAAAACTGGGGCTTGCCTTCCAAAGCTGGGCAGGCAGATCCTCGAGGACAGGTTCTGGTGCTGGATCCGGGGCTACCTCCTGAGCAAGTCCTTGCTCCGGCACGAGGATGTACTCTCCGTCCGCAAGGTTGCAATCTATCGAATGCAATGAGTAAGATATATGTATGCTATGATATGCAGAGTTTAGTAACTATTATGCATAGCAAATGTTGGGGACTTGTTCTCAAATGCTATGAGTTAAGAACAAGGCAACACAAAAAATGTCAAACGTTATAGTCCTTCGTCCTTTGAAGCATTATTTCCCCTAGGATATAATGATCTTCAGACGAAGGTTGTGAAGGGCATACCTTCATCGACACAACATATAATGATGAAGAAAGAATCATATAAAACATAAGAGATAATATAAACAGTCATATATTATTATCATCCCATTTCTATTTTATTACTATGGAAAAATAGAAATGATAACAAATTACAAGTGTACCTTCGGCTTGAAAGAAGGTAAAAATACAAGCATGACGTGAAAGCAAGTACCAAGTCTGCGTGAACAGTACGGGAGCACTATTCATCTATTTATAGGCACGGGACGCAGCCCATGTAAAATTACACCCATGCCCTTTACATTTGCTAATAACTCTATAGTAACCCGTCGAGGTCTAAATAGTCTTTTCATCTTTAAGTCGGTTTCCTTTTCTGCTATCATGCCGAAGCTCTTCTACGCACAGCTTCGGCTCCGCGCCATCCTTCGTATTCCTTTTGTGCTTCTTCACACTATGGTTTTAACTCAAGTCCGAAGATACCTGTTCATGCATTATACTCTATAAACTTTGTTAAATCATGTTTTTGAGGACCTTCGAAAGCCAAAGGCCCCCAACAGTAGCTCCTCGCAATATTAATTTGTTAGAATGATAAATTCAGATTGCGATATGGACGAAGGCCCTAAGCCGAAGGTCCGAAAAAACACCTTCCCTTTGCTAGAATAGCAATAGTCACTGACAAGCGGGGCCTTCCAATTTTCAACACACTAGGCATATAAATAAGAGCGCACCACGAGCTCATTTGGCACGCTTTCTTGCCATCTGCTCTTGCTTACTCAATTTTTAGCTCTTGCGCACCAACATTTGCTTGGCTTTTTAAATTTTTTAAGCTTCGGCTTTGAGAGCACTTTTTAAGTTTTCCGAAGATGTCTCAAGGTAAAAAAGCTCTTGCTGAAACGAAGCTGAGCCTTTCTGAGGAGAAGAATCTTGGCTTTTTTGAATCAATAGCAAAGACAAATACAGAGAAGATTACAAGGTAGATTTTGGAAGGTTTATCTGAAGACACTGGTGATAGTGATAGTTATGATGTGGAAAGTGGCGGGGAAGACTCCGAAGATCGACCCTGGCGACCAAGCCATGCAGTTTTTGGAAAATCAACTATTAAACAGAGCCACCTTGACAATATGAGGGGGAAATATTTTTGAGATGTGTCTATTGTGAGGGCTGATAGTGGAGACAAAACTTCTCCTACCCCCAAAGAAAATGAAGTCGTGATCTTCCGAAGCTTCTTCAAGGCTAGGCTTTGGTTCCCTCTAAGCACTTTCGTGGTTGAGGTTTTGAAGATATTCCAGATTTTTCTTCACCAGATTACTCCCGAAGCCATTATAAGGATGGGAATCTTCGTATGGGCTGTGAGGAGTCAAGGCTTGGAGCCAAATTCAAAAAGTTTCTGCAGCATGCACGAACTTTTATATGAGACGAAGCCCTAGGGTAAAGAGCAGTATCACAACAACTTTGGCTGCTATAGCTTTGTTGCCCGCTCTGGGTCAAGCTGCCCTGTGCCGACTTTTTGGAAGAGATGGCCCGGGGATTGGATGAAAGAATGGTTCTATGTGAAAATGATTTAAAGGTATGAGAGGATATTAAGGAGATTATCATGCGCCCTATCTGGCAACGCTTCGGCCTCCGGAAACTGAAGGTAGAACTTGACGAAGCGGCCAAAGAATGTCGCAAGGCCTTCGGCTTAGTCTCCTCTTTCATCGGGACAAGAGACTTAGTTCAAGAGCACGTGGCCTATAGGATATGGCCATTGGTAGCCAACTGGGAGATGCCAAAAGAAACCATCAGCAACCCCCATGAAGGTGGTTTGGTTCGATAAAATATACCTTCAAGTTTAGAGACGAGTTTATCGAGCCAGACGATGACTGGCTAAAAAGCGTCGAAGCTACAAGTGATGAGCTGCTTGGGCTGTATTCCAAAGCGGAAGACAATGCGCTATCTACGGCCTTCGAAGGCCGGAAAAAGAAGAGACTAAATAGAGTTTTTGATGCTATTGGGTTCATGTACCCTGACTACCGCTACCCGTCACGAGGGCAAAAAAGAAGAGGTGCAACTTCCAGGAAAGATGATGCTTCAGTTGCTCCGAGCAAGCCTGCGCCGAAGAGGAAAAAGGTGAAGGTCCTTACTCACCGACCGTGCTTCATAGAACCAGCCATAGTTCCCGAAATTGGCGGTGAGACCTCTTCGGCTACTGAAGCCGAAGAACCTGTGGTTAGACAGAAGACTGAAGAGCCGGCTGCAATGCCGAAGTCTGCTAAAATCGAAGAAATAGGGGTCGAAAAAACAAAGATATTAGAAGTTATAACCCCTTTGGCAGAAGTGTCAGTGCCGAAGGCGCAAAAAGATCTTACAACGACCCCTAAAAAAAGGATGGTCAATGTATTAGATGTGCTGGAAACGATGAAAACTTCAAGCTCTACTCCGAAGAGGACTACTGAAGCTCCAAAAACACGAATTGAGGCAAAACTGTCCGAAGTTGAAGCTGCTAAGAGCCAGGCCGAGGCCAAAGCTGGGCCTTCAGAGCCCGCCAAGGAGAAATCCTTGGAAGTCAAAGAAGAAACGAAAAAAGAAACTGCAGAACAAACTCTGTCTAAAAAAACTGCCATTCCTATTCCCGAAGCATCTTTCGAAGCTCTCGACTATATTGTACGACATGCTTCGGGAAAAGGTTATCTGAAGAAGAAAAACGAGAGGCTCAATATTACGCCCAAAGACTGAAATATCCAAAAGGGGCATTGATATTCAACGGCAGCGGGGAGGAAGACTTCTTGTATTGTCTCCCAGACAGCAAGGAGATTTCTGTCTGCCGGGAGATGAGCAGGAGCTTCGGATTTCCGATGCTAGAAGACGGGCTCTCAGTGCTATCAAAGGATGAATTGGCCGACAGCTTGGCATACAATAGCTTAAAGGTGAGAGAATGTGTTTTTCGTACTTAAAAGCAAAAATTCTTTCCATTTGCTTATGCCTTATACACGCTTCTTTTGCAGGGCCTCATTCTTAGCAACGCCCTCAGGGCGCAAAAAAGTGCTAAAGATGAAGGATGCACCATAGCTTTGAACAACCTTCATTCCAAACTAATTGAACTAAGGAACGAATGTCTTGAAAAAGATAAAATATTAAACTCATTGTTGAACAAAATAAAAGAAGACGAGGCTATTTCCAAAGCTATGGTAAAATTGAAAACCTTCGGAAACAGCTGGCAGAAGCGAAATTGAAATGTGCTATTGCTGAAGCTGACCGAGACGCCAGTAACTATTGGAAAAATCATTGGGAGAAGACAGTTGTGGAACTTCGCTCTTCAAAAGAGAAATGTTATGAAAAATCCATAGAATGTGTGGAAAAATTAAAACTAGCTTCGCCAATGTTGCCGCATTCTCCAGCGAGGACAACTTCGTAAGAGGCGATCCTGAGGGCCCAATTGATTGGATTAGCAACGAAGTTGAAGCTTTTGAGGAAATTTTGAGTGGTCGTGGGGATGTGTGCGCTTTCTCAGGTGCCAGGGGAATCGCGACTATTTTGGAGAAATCGGGCTACGAACACGTGAAAACTTTGCCCCATGCCGAAGCTACTTTATCTGTTGAAGATACAAGAGACCCCTCGGCCGAAGCAAGCCTAGTTGGCGGAAAATTCTTCACTGACATCTAGGAGAATGGCGACCGAGGGATAGCCCACGAGATAATAAAAAAGAGCGAAAAAGATTCTCACGAAGCAACAGAAGCAGCTGAAAAAGCTGCGGAACTCGAAAGGCGGATAGGTATTGCTTGGTAGCTTTTAACTTTATTTTTTAATTTTGTGACTTCGAACTTATTTACGTTTTCTATCGCAGCTGAGCTATCTCCTCCCCTAGAGCCCATCGAGTCATTGGCCGAACCCGAAGCAAAGAAAGAAGATGAAATTACTAAGATGGCCGAAGCTATTATGGACGAAGCTGTTACTCGACTACTAAACAAAACCGCGGAAGCAGTTTTAAAAGAAGAATATCTATCATTGTAAAAACATTTGGAATGTAATATTTGCTGAACAAAGTGTGTTGTGTACATACCGTTTTTGAGCCTTCGGCGAAAAAACACCTTTCCTTCTTTTCATGCTTCGTGAAGAATATCCATATTCCGTAAAAACATCCAATCTCCGTAAAAATATTATGCTTTGTAAGCAACAAATCTCCTTTCATTTTAGAGATGATGAAGCTATACTTCTTCAAAACTTATTTTGTTCCTTGGCACAACTTCTTCGAAGCAATTTCTGAAGATCGACATTGTATTCCGTTCTTGTGCCATTGATGCGATATGATGTATGATGTTATGTTATGAGAATGATGTGATGATGCTATTCTATGCCAAACGATATCTGTGTCGAAGATACACACACATTCCCACAGTATAATCTCTTTGCCGTTTATTTTTCGGCTTCACCGCTTATTTTTCGGTGTATCAGCGTTGACTTTTCGCTATAAGTTCTGCATTCCCCTAGGAACGTCTTTTGAACTTCTTCGCCTTCTATTTCGGCGGTATTCGCATTGACTTTTCGCGCTTCACCTTATATTTCGGCAGAATCAGCGTTTATTTTTCGCTGTAAGCTCTACATTCCCTTTGGAACGACTTTTGAGCAGAAAACTTACGCTGCGCTCCCTTAGGAACGACTTTTTGTTGCTTCGGCAAACTTACTCTGCGTTCCTAAGAACGACTTCTTGTTGCTTCGGCAAAACATACGCTACGTTCCTTAGAACGACTTCTTGTTGCTTCGGCAAAACTTACGCTGCGTTCCTTAGAACGACTTCATGTTGCTTCGGCAAAACTTGCAATATGATTGTGAACCCCGCATTCTCTTGAGAACAATTTTCGTGTCTCACTAACTTTTTGGAACTTCGTGAGTCTGTGAAGAAGGTATATTATATCTTGACAATAACGAAGCTATTACAAGAATCTGAAAACAACAAAAGAACTATGCTTTCAATGATTGCCCCTTATTAAAAAGAAAATGATGGTGAATGCAAAAACCGTTGCAGAGGTAGGATATCTTCTAGTAGATGTGCTTCGATTCTAGCACAGTGCTGTTGACTGTGCAAGCTTTGAACTCCTCTCTGAAGTCTTGTTGCTGGTGAGTGTGCTGGCTCCCTTCTGGCTGCTGGCTTCGTTGCATTGGTGGTGGAGGTGGAGGCTGTTGCCAAGATGCCTGAGGATGACTTGCCGAATCAACAGAAGCTGCAGGATGGTTACCCACATACTCTGGGATGTACGGTGAATGATACGAAGCAGTATGCATAACTTGCTTCGGCTGGTTCTGTTGGGCTGCAGCTTCTGCTATCTCCTTTTGTTTCTGGATGGTGACATGGCACATCCTTGTAGTATGGCCCTTGTCCTCACCGCAGAATAGACAATAAATTTTCCTGGGCTGATCCCCAAACCTTCCACCGAAGCCCCTGGCGCCTCTACCTCTTGGAGCTGGGGGCCGAGGATAGCTTTGTTGCTGTCCCAAAGCTTGAGAGGAATATTGCAGCCTCTGTTGCTGACTTCCTCTATCGTCATTCTGAGCGGAGTGGATTGACCTGACGTGCCTTGGGTGGATTCTCCCTCCGAAGCCCCTGGTCATTTTAGAGAACCTGTAAGCTTCCTCCCTTCTTTGACGAAAGTCATTATCAGCGCGGATGTATTCATCCATCTTTTGGAGCAGCTTCTCCAGAGTCTGAGGGGGTTTCCTGGCGAAGTATTGGGCCATAGGTCCTGGCCGAAGCCCCTTGATCATGGCCACAATGACAATTTCATTGGGCACCGTTGGCGCCTGTGCCCTCAGACGCAAGAACCTTCGAACATACGCCTGAAGGTATTCTTTGTGATCTTGGGTGCACTGGAACAAAGCTTGAGCGGTGACTGGCTTTGTCTGAAACCCTTGGAAACTAGTGATCAGCATGTCCTTCAGCTTCTGCCATGATGTGATTGTTCCTGGCCGAAGAGAGGAGTACCAAGTTTGTGCAACATTCTTGACTGTCATGACGAAAGACTTCGCCATGACTGCAGTATTGCCACCATACGAAGATATGGTTGCTTCGTAGCTCATAAGAAACTGCTTCGGATCTAAGTGTCCATCATACATGGGGAGCTATGGTGGCTTGTAAGACAGGGGCCAAGGTGTAGCCTGCAGTTCTGCTGACAGAGGAGAAGCATCATCAAAAGCAAAATTTCCATAATGGAAATCCTCATACCAGTCATCCTCGTTGAAGAAGCCCTCTTGATGAAGCTCTCTGTGCTGAGGCCTTCAGTTTTGCTCATCTTGAGCAAGATGACGAACTTCTTCAGTGGCTTTGTCTATCTGCCTTTGTAGGTCAGCTAGCCGAGCCATCTTTTCCTTCTTCCTTTGCACTTGCTGATGGAGCATCTCCATATTCCTGATCTCTTGGTCCAAGTCGTCCTCCTGTGGCGTTGGACTGGTGGCCTTCCACTTCTGGCTTTGGGCCTCTCGAAGAGAAAGGGTTTCCTGGTTCGGGTCCAGCGGCTGTAGAGCGGCAGCCCCTGTCGCTGAAGCTTTCTTTGGCGGCATGACGAATGTCGATGCTTGCAGAAGGTGGTCGAAAAACGGTTCACCGGAGGTGGGCGCCAATGTCGGGGACTTGTTCTCAAATGCTATGAGTTAAGAATAAGGCAACACAGAAAATGTCAAACGTTACAGTCCTTCGTCCTTCAAAGCATTATTTCCCCTGGGATATAATGATCTTCGGACGAAGGTTGTGAAGGGCATACCTTCATCGACACAACATATAATGATGAAGAAAGAATCATATAAAACATAAGAGATAATATAAACAGTCATATATTATTACCAGCCCATTTCTATTTTATTACTATGGAAAAATAGAAATTATAACAAATTACAAGTGTACCTTCGGCTTGAAAGAAGGTAAAAATACAAGCGTGACGCGAAAGCAAGTACCAAGTCCGCGTGAACAGTGCGGGAGCACCGTTCATCTATTTATAGGCACGGGACGCAGCCAATGTAAAATTACACCCATGCCCTTTACATTTGCTAATAACTCTATAGTACCCCGTTGAGGTCTAAATAGCCTTTTCATCTTTAAGTCGGTTTCCTTTTCTGCTATCATGCCGAAGCTCTTCTACACACAGCTTCGGCTCCGCGCCATCCTTCGTATTCCTTTTGTGCTTCTTCACACTGTGGTTTTAACTCAAGTCCAAAGATACCTGTTCATGCATTATACTCCAGAAACTTTGTTAAATCATGTTATTGAGGACCTTCGGAAGCCGAAGGCCCCCAACAGCGAAGAAAAACCTAAGTTAGTTGATAACTTAGGGTTTTCCTCGTTATAAGAAACTCTCAGTGGTTTATGCTTAGAAATTTAGGTTTGAGGTTTTTCTTAGAGGAAAACATAGTGGACTAAGACTTGGATTGCCCTTTAAAGGTTCTATTAGGTATTCAAGGGTTTTGCTGATTTGGTCAAGGTAACATTAGTCTCCTCTACTAATTCCTCTCTTTATTTGCTTTTTATGCTTTTAAGGTGGGTTTGAACTACAACAGTGAATTAAAAATTTTCAAAAATTTTGAAAAAATTACAGGGGTTAATATTGGTCACTGTAGTTTGTCCAATAAATTTGAGGTAAAAAAAAATGTATTATGCCCTGGACAAAAATAACAAAAGTTGGGGCTGTTGGGGGCCTTCGGCTCCCGAAGGTCCTCAAGAAACATAATTTGATAATATTTTCCAAGTGTAATATGCGAACAGGCACCTTCGGAACAGGCACCTTCGGAGTCAGGTTGCGAATATACAAGAGCGTGGTTAAGACGAAGCTTGACTAGAATGAAAAACGATCATGACGAAGGATAAGGCGATCACGAAGCTATGTGCAGAAAGGCTTCGGCACAACAACAGAAAAGAAGAACCGACTTAAAGATGAAAAGCCAAATTGGACCTCAAAGAATTACTGTAGTTATTGATAAATGTAAAGGGCATCTATGTAATTTTACACGGGCTGCGACCCGAGTCTATAAATAGGTGAACAGTACTCCCGTACTGTTCACGCTTACTTGGCATACGCTTTTTCGCATCACCGTTGTACCTTTACTTTTCATCAATCTGAAGCATTTGAGAACAAGCCCCCAACATTGGCGCCCACCTCCGGTCAACTCACTTCCACTTTTTGGGTTTTGAAAACCTTCGGCAAGCGTCACATTCGTCATGCCGCCGAAAAAAGCTTCAACGACAGGGGCTGCCACTCTGCAGCCGCTGGACCCCAATCAGGATGTCGTCTCCCTTAGGGAGGCCCGAAGCCAGAAGAGGAAGGCCATCAGCCCAACGCCTCCGGAAGACGACTTGGACCAAGAAATACAAAAAATGGAGATGCTCCATCAACAGGTTCAACGGAAGAAGGAGAAGATGGCTCGTCTAGCTGATCTTCAAAAGCAGATAGATGAAGCCTCTGAAGAGCTTCGACATCTCGCTCAAGATGACCAGAATCAAAGGCCCCCGCGTAGAGAGCTTCATCAAGAGGGTTTCTACAACGAGGATGACTGGTATGAAGATTTCCATCACGGAAATTTTGCTTTTGATGATGCTTCTCCCTTGTCAACAGAACTGCAGGTTGTTCCTTGGCCACAGTCTTACAAGCCGCCTCAGCTCCCCATGTATGACGGTCATTCAGACCCGAAACAATTCTTGATGAGCTATGAGGCAACTATATCTTCGTACGGTGGCAACACGGCGGTCATGGCAAAGTCCTTCGTCATAGCTGTCAGGAGCGTTGCACAAACTTGGTACTCTTCCCTTAGGCCAGGGACAATCACCTCATGGCAAAAGTTGAAGGATATGCTGATAACCAGCTTCCAAGGGTTTCAGACGAAGCTAGTCACTGCTCAAGCTTTATTCCAGTGCACCCAGGATCACGAAGAATACCTTCAGGCATATGTCCGAAGGTTCCTACGTCTGAGGGCGCAGGCACCAACAGTGCCCAATGAAATTGTCATTGAGGCCATGATCAAGGGGCTTTGGCTAGGACCTGCAGCTCAGTACTTTGCCAGGAAGCCTCCTCAAACACTGGAGAAGCTGCTCTAGAAGATCGACGAGTACATTCGGGCTGACAATGATTTTCGCCAAAGAAGGGAGGAAGCTCTCAGGTTCTCTGAAATGACTAGGGGCTTCGGAGGAAGATTTTATCCAAGGCACATCAGGTCAATTCACAATTCTACTCAAAATGATGACAAAGCGAGTCAACAGCAAAGGCCACAGTGCTCCTCGCAAGCATCGGGGCAACAGCAAAGCTCCTTCCGACCGCCAGCGCCAAGGGGCAGAGGCGCCAGTGGCTTCGGGGGAAGACTTGGGGATCAACCAAGAAAAATATACTGCCTATTCTGTGGTGAAGGTAAGGGCCACACCACCAGGATGTGTCACATCACCATCCAGAAGCAAAAGGAGTTAGCAGAAGCTGCTGCACAACAGAATTAGCCGAAGCAGGTCATGCATACTGCTTCGTACCATTCGCCTTACATTCCAGAATATGTAGGCAATCACCCTGCAGCCTTTGTTGCTTCGGCAAGCCAACCCCAAGCTTCCTGGCAACAGCTTCCACCCCCACCACCAATACAACGAGCTTCGCAGCCAGAAGGGAGCCAGCACTCTCACCCCCAGAGGGACTTCAGAGAAGAATCCGAAGCTCGCACAGTCAATAGCACTGTGCCAGAGTCGAAGCACATTTATTGATAAATATCCTACCAAAACAGCAGTTTTTTTCGCATTTTTATATTCATTATTACTTTTTTGTTAATAAGGAACAATTATGGGAAGTTTAAGTGTCTTGTATCGTTTTTCAATTTCTTGTAACACTTTCTCCATGGGCTTGAGTTGCCGAAGCATACGAATTTATGGTGGCATAAAGGACCGTTGTATTGTCAAAAGTTTTTTATAACAGACACAGTGCAAATTGTTCGAAAAAGTTAAAAGTCGTTCTTAAAGGAGCGCAGAGTAAGCTTTCTGAGCTTACAGCAAAAAGTCAGCGCTGATTCCGCCAAAAGTAAAAGGCAAAGAAGCTCCTAAGGGAGGCTTACAGCGAAAAATAAACGCTGATTCTGCTGAAAGTAAAAGGCGAAGAAGCTCCTAAGGGAGGCTTACAGCAAAAAATAAACGCTGATTCCGCTGAAAGTAAAAGGCGAAGAAGCTCCTAAGGGAGGCTTACAGCGAAAAGTCAACGCTGATATAAAAAGTGTGTGTGCTCTATTACAGGGATATGTATCTGTGACACAAATGTCATTTTGCATAACATAACATCATCACATCATTTTGCATAACATAAGCATCATACAGCATATTGCATGTGGAACAAGAAGGGGGTACAATATTGATCTTTGGAGAATATTTTGGAAAAGAGAAAATCGTACTAAAGCACAAGACAAGTCGAGAAGAAGTGTAGCTTCATTAGAGAGGCAACAAAAAACTTTTCTATAGCGTCGGAGAATATTTCACGAAGCTTGGATAATCTTCACCAGCGAAGTATGCAATTTCTTGTGATATAAGATTTTCTTCACGAAGCATGAAAAGAAGGGAAGGTGTTCTTTCGCCGAAGGCTCAGAAAATGGTATGTATGCAAGATTTCATGCATCGTAAAGAATTAAAACTGTACATGGATTATATATTACATTCAAAGTTACAATATATTACATACGTTACGTTCCAAATGTTTTTACACTAGCATTTAATGCTCTTTAAGAACTATTTCTGCAGCTTTGTTCAGTAGTTGGTCGACAACCTTGTCCATAATGGCTTCGGCCATTTTTCTAATTTCATCGTCCCCCTTCGGGTGGGGGCCCGGAGATGCCTCAGCAGGTTCTGAGCGAAGAGAAGATACGGCTATATTACTATTACAAACCGTGAACAAAGTCTGGAATCAAAAATTACAACATAATAAAAATCGCTAATTAATACCTATTTGCCCTTCGGGCTCTGAACTTTTTTCGGCAGTCGCCGCTACTTTTCTAGCATCATGGATGCCTTTTTCGCTTTTTTGAATAATTTCTTGCGCCATTTCTCGGCCGCCGTTGTCCCAGATATCGGTGAAAAATTTTCCGCCGATCATGCTTGCTTCGGCAGAGGGGTCTTTAATGTCTTCGGAGGACAAAGTAGCTTCGGACTGCGCCAAAGATTTTACATGCTCGCACCCTTTCTTCTCTAAAATAGTAGCAATTCCTCTAGCACCCGAAAAAGCACATATGTCTCCGCAGCTATTCAGGATTTCTTCGAATGCCTCAGCTTCGTTACTGATCCATTCCATCGGACCTTCGGGATTGCCCCTTGAGAAATTTTCTTCGCTAGAGAATGCACCAACGTTGGCAAAGCTGGATTTTATCTTCTTAACGCACTCTATGGATTTAACATAGCATCTTCTCTGAGAAGCACGAAGCTCTTTAACATTAACTTCCAAATGATCTGCCCATTGATCACTTAACTCTCGTTTTGTTTCTTCAAGAATGCGTTCTACTTTGGCTCGGGCTAGTTGTTTACGAAGATCTTCGATTTCACGCCTCTGAGCTTCCGCTTGAGTTTTAGAGTTAGCTTCGTCTTCCTTCATTTTTTCCACTAATGTAAGCATAATTCTGTCCTTCTCCAAGGCTTCGTTTCTTAGCCTAATAACCTCTGTTCGAAGGTTGTTGAGAGCAATGGTGCAGCTCTCGTCTTCAGCATTCTTTTGTGCCCTTGAGGCATTGCTGAGAATTAAGCCCTATTCAAAAAGAATGAATGGATTAACACAACAGTAAGGGACTCATTCAAAATCTACAAAATTCAAAATTTACAATCTTTGTACCTTCAGACTGTTATATGCAAGACTATCCGCAAGATCCTCTTTCGTCATGGCGCAAAGGCCAGCTTCAAGCTTCGGGAATCCCATGCTTCTAGCCATCTCCCGGCATACAGATAGTTCTTTATTGTCTGGCAGGCAATACAAGAAGTCATCTTCATCTGTCCCATTGAACACTATGGCCCCCTTCGGATACTTTAGTTCTCGGGCATAGTGGTTAGCTTCAAAGATCTCTTCTTCGGATAATTTCTTTCCCGAAGCATGTCGTATAATATAATCGTGCATTCTGGAAGATGCTTCGGGAACGGTAGTGTCAATGTCCTCGACTAAACCTGGCTCTGTTATTTTTGTTTTTTCAGTTTCCAAAGTTGCCTCTGTCAATTTTGCCTTTTCAGCTTCCAAATGTTTTACCTTGGTGGGCTCTGAAAGTCCAATCTCAGTTACAAATTGTTGCTTCGAAGTTTCACTAACAAAGGCTTCAGCAGATACTTCAGAAGCTTTAGCAGTTTTCTTCGGAGTTATACTCGAAGATTTAATTGTTTCCAAAACATCCAACACATTAACCATCCTTTTTCTTTTTGGAGTTGCTAATGGCCCCTTTTGGCCTTTAGTCGCCTCAACTTTTGATGAAGGACTCAAAATTTCTAATGTTTTTCCTTTTTCAGTTTCTGGTTCTTCCGCTTTCTCTATTGCTGGTGCTTTGGCCATTTCTTCGGATTTTGGCACTATAGTCGGTTCTCTGGCTTTGGTGGCCGAAGAGGCCTCGCCAATAAACTCGGGCACTATGGCCGGCTCAATACAGCGTGGAGGGTGTGTCAACACTTTTACCTTCTTCCTCTTCGGCGCTGGCTCCCCGGAAGCAGCCGAAGCAGTGTCCTTTGCAGAAGAAGTATTTTTTCTCTTTTGACCTCGCATTGGATAATAGTAGTCGGGATAGATAAACCCAATTGCATCAAATACTCGGTTGAGTCTCTTCTTTCTTCGGCCTCCAAAAGCCGCTGATAATGCAGTGTTTTCGGCCTTTGTGTATGCCCCAAGCAATTCATCACTTACATTTTCAATGCTTTTCAGCCAATCATCATCTGGTTCAACAAACTTATCTCCATACTTGAATGTATATTTCAGTCTGATTAGTCCACCCTCGTCAGTTTCTTTAACGGTCTCCTTCGGCATTTCGCAGTTATCTACAAGTGGCCACACTCTGAAGGCAATGTGCTCTTGCATCAAATCCCTGGTCCCAATAAAAGAGCAGACCACCCCGAAGGCCCTCTGACATTCTTCAGCTGCTTCGTCCATTTCCACCTTTGGTTTCCGAAGTCCGAAGCATTGCCAAATAGGGCGCATGATGATATCCTTGATATCTTCCCGAACCTTCAAATCGTTCTTCACATAGAACCATTCTTTCATCCATTCCCCGGGCCATCTCTTCCGAAAGGTTGGCACGGGACAGCTTGACCCAGAGCGGGCACCGAAGCTATAGCAACCAAAATTATTATGATATTGCTCCTTACCCCAGGGTTTCGTCTCATATACTAGCTCGTGTATATTGCAAAAGCTTTTTGCACTTGGCTCCAGGCCCTGGCTTCTCACAGCCCAGACGAAGATTCCCAATCTTATCACTGCTTCGGGGGTAAGTTGATGAAGGTAAATTTGATATATTTTCAGAACTTCTACCACAAACCTGCTTAGAGGGAATCGCAGCCTAGCCTTTAAAAAGCTTCGGAAGATCACGACCTCATTATCTTCGGGGGTCGGCGTAGTTTTTTCTCTGTCATCTGCCCTCACCATGGATATATCTCGGAAATATCTCCCCCTCATATTTTCAAGGTGACTCTGCTTTATAGTTGATTTTCCGAAGTTTGAGTGACTAGGCCGCCACGGGCGATCTTCGGAGTCCTCCCCACCACTATCCACATCATAACTATCACTGTCGCCAGTATCTTCAGATAAACCCTCCAAAGTTTCCTTGACAATCTTTTCCGTATTGGTCTTCGACATGGACTCAAGAAAACCCAGGTGCATTTCCTCCGAAAGGCTTAGTTTCGAAGCACCAGCAACTATCTTATCCTCAGACATTTTCACGAATGCTGGCAAACCAGACTTGAAGCCGAAGCTTAAAAATTTAAGACCGAGCAAATGCTGTCGCGCGCAGGCTGAAAGCTGGGTGCGTAGGCTAGAAGCTGGGTGAGTAAAAAGCAGGTAGCAAAAGGGCGCGCCAAATAAACCCGCGGTGAGCTTGTATTTATACACCCAGTATGTCGAAAACTGGAGGGCCCCGCTTGTCAATGACTGTTGCTATTCTAGCAAAAGGAAGGTGTTTTTTCGGACCTTCGGCTTAAAGCCTTCGTCCATGTCGCAATATGAATTTATCTTGACAATAAATTGATATTGCGAGGGGCTACTGTTGGGGGCCTTCGGCTCCCGAAGGTCCTCAAGAAACATAATTTGATAATATTTTCCAAGTGTAATATGCGAACAGGCACCTTCGGAACAGGCACCTTCGGAGTCAGGTTGCGAATATACAAGAGCGTGGTTAAGACGAAGCTTGACTGGAATGAAAAACGATCATGACGAAGGATAAGGCGATCACGAAGCTATGTGCAGAAAGGCTTCGGCACAACAACAGAAAAGAAGAACCGACTTAAAGATGAAAAGCCAAATTGGACCTCAAAGAATTACTGTAGTTATTGATAAATGTAAAGGGCATCTATGTAATTTTACACGGGCTACGACCCGAGTCTATAAATAGGTGAACAGTACTCCCGTACTGTTCACGCTGACTTGGCATACGCTTTTTCGCATCACCGTTGTACCTTTACTTTTCATCAATCTGAAGCATTTGAGAACAAGCCCCCAACAGGGGCAGAGGGGTTACCTTGCACTACAACTCTTACCTAGGTGTGGGTTCTGTACCAAGAGTTATTTTTGCTGGTATCTATGGGTAATAACATGCTTTTGTGCCAAAAATCACAGAGGGTTACTCAGTGGTTATTTAGTTATGATTTTCTAAAGTTTAATGCCAAAAAGACACTTATAACTAACTTGCTATTTGAAAAATATCAAACAACAGAACTTGTATTTTTACTAGGTTTCTCTTAGCGCAAGAATAGTTATTCCTAAGGTAGGGGTGTTCTCTCCTTAGGATTATTTTCTGATGATTTTTCAAAGTTTTCCTTGTTTTCCATGAATAAATGTGAGTGCAATATCTTTTCACTGGACTATGGTTCAACAAATTTTTCTTGTGTACTATATCACTTAGGCATGCTAGGAAAAATATGGTTGCCTTCTGGTTTCCATTTTTAATCCCTTTTCTTAATTTTCCTAAGTTTGAGCATAAATAAGCTTTAGTGAACAAACCCTCCTTAACCTTATATACTGGGGTGTTTATAAATTTTAAACAGTGTAACTACTAGGTTAGTGTCTCCATTATTTTTCTTGACCCTGGTCTCACAATATTTTTATTTTTCCTTCTAATATTAAGTTTTGGGCAGTTTTCTTATTTAATTCAAAACTCTAGAAAATAATAAAGGAACTATGGGGTTTATTATTTTTGTCTGGTAGTTTATATTTCACAAAGTCTAGCAAAATTGGTTCGACAAATTTTGGATGATTATTCTCCAAGTTATGCATTTATTTAGTTCTTTGTAATATTTAAAAGAAGAATAAATTCGAAACGGAAAAGAAATACAGGTTTGCGCTGAACCCCTTGGATTTTCTCTCCCTTTTCTCTCACAAAACAATCCTCGGTCTACTATTTGCATAAGTCACTGACATTGCACAAAACCGCCTATGCTTAGCCGAAATATACCCCACGCTCCCTAGCTGGTTTAAATAGTACCCATGGCAAAGATTACGGCGGCGAGGCTTATCGGCGGCGGTAGAGCTCCGGCAGGGTGGTCAGTGACGTCGGGGAGGTCACGGCGGTCACGTCGGTGTGCGGGTCGATGTCTGGGGTGGTCAGAGCTGCCCTGGCCACGCGCGCAGGCGGCGGAGGTCATCGGCGACTCCTGCTCCGGCCAAACCATGGCGGTAGGGTTCAATTAAAGTGCACGAGGAGCTCCACGGGGTGATGTAGAGGCCATGCGTGCAACAAATTGAGAAATGGTGTAGAGGTTTACCCGGTCCACGTGCTCTGGCGGGGTTCCGAACTCCGGCGAGCACGATTGCGCTATTCCGGTGGGGCTGGTCCTCGGCTCAAGCTCGGGAAGGCTTCACGGCCTCCTGGGGAAGCTATCTGAGTGCTTGGATCGAGCGGAGGTGGGCGGGAAAGGATTTGGCCACGGTGGTCGCCCTCGGGCGGCTCTGGCGGGTCGCGGGGAGGTCGCCGGAGCTATGGGCGAGCTCGGGGGAGTTAGGCGCAGTACAGAGGGGGCAATGAGGATGGTGGCCGGGCACCGGGGTGGGCTTTATAGCCACGGCGCGGGCGTGTTCACGGGGCGGTCGCGGGTGCGTGGGGTTCGCGTGCGGGCGTGCTCTTAGCGCGCCCCCGAGTGTCAGCCCATGTCGAACACGTGGGGGTTTACTTCTGCCAAGGTTCAACGGCCGATTTGGTCGACTTGGCGTGAAGATCTTAGCAAAACCCCCATGTACGGTATCTTCCCTGGACCAAATCCTACCTTTTTGATGTGAGTTCCAAGCAAAGATATGGTCTGGTTAGAGAGATATGGGGGTGAGAAGTCGGCTGTGTCAAAGATGTCCATACCAAGACAAAAGCCATGCCAAGTCATGTCAAATGGCGTAGGGTTGGGTTCAAACTTTTCCAGGGTGTTCTAGGGGTCTTTGGGCGCCATTTTGTCAATTGGGCCATAATGTTTTGAGGTTGGGATCAAGGTGAACATGTTTGATCTTTGAAAGAGGGTCGGTATTGAACTTGAGCAAATCCTGATTTTTCTTTTATGCTTAACTCTTTGGTGACCTTTTTGGGGTTTTTCTGAAATCTTTTTGGGGTCACTCTCTTTCTATGTTTTGTAGGGTATTAAGTGTACTACAACTTTTATAACTGGTCCAAGTCATGACAATGTGATTTACATAGACTTTTTTCCATAACCCCCTCTAGGTCTCCATTTGCCTACAAGGGATTTGAATTAGGATTTGAGTCATTCCCTTCTCTTTTGTGCATGATAAGGCCAAGGCATGACTTCTAAGATGGTTTACACCTACTCAGGATCTTGATCCCCAAGTTTGGTGTCCTTTGCTCAAACTAAACCACATGTGATGATGGGTTCACTAATGTAGTCTTGAGTGAAAACCCTAGGTAGCACCGGGGGTGTTACAGCCCTCCCCCCTTAAAGGAATCTCGCCCCGAGATTGTGGGTGGGGATCCTTTAGAGGGTACCCAGAAGATGGGTCTGTGTGATGTAGATTCTTTAAGCCAAGTTTCTCTAATTAACTGCTCTTCGAATGTCATCCTCTTTGCAACTTTAGAAGGAAGTCCTTTTTAAGCTATTTTCAAGGCTTACTATCCCTTTAACATCTATGTTTTTCTTGTATTTAGATTCAAAGGGTAGGTGGGGTGGGGTTTTTGGATTACATACCGACTCCTTTGGGTAGAAAGTCGGGGAAGCGAGAACGTAGAAAATCCTCAGTCTCCCATGTAGCCTCTTCTTCTGTGTGGTGGCTCCACTGAACTTTATACATCCTGACTGTTCTTGCCCGTGTTGACCTCTCCTTTTGATCCAATACCTTGACAGGGTGCTCTTGATAAGATAAGTCTGGCTCTATTTCCAATTCTAGTTCAGGCAGCACTTCTGTGGGTAAGCGGACACACTTTCTTAGTTGAGATACGTGGAACACATCATGGACTGCTGACATATGGGGTGGCAACTTCAATTGATATGCCACAGGTCCACAAGTTTCTTTGATCTCATAGGGCCCAATGTAGCGGGGAGTCAGTTTGCCCTTAATTCCAAATCTCTGAACACCTTTAGTGGGTGACACTTTAAGGTAAACATGATCTCCTATTTCAAACTACAGAGGTTTCCTCCTCTTGTCATGATAGCTCTTTTGTCTGGCCTGAGCAGCTTCTAGGTTCTTTCTTATGACTCTGACCTTCTCCTCTGCTTCAAGTACCAAGTCAGGTCCAAATATTTCCCTTTCTCCAGCTTGAGACCAATTTAGCGGTGTCCTACACCTTCTTCCATACAAGGCTTCGAAAGGTGCCATCTTTAAACTGGACTAGTAGCTGTTATTATAAAAGAACTCTGCCAATGATAGACACTTGTCCCAAATTTTACCATAGTGTAGCACACAGGCTCGCAACATGTCTTCGAGAATTTGATTCACTCTTTCTGTCTGACCATCTGTCTGAGGATGGTATGCTGAGCTTCTTATTACATGGGTCGCAAGTGATTTTTGGAGCTGCTCCCAAAAGCGTGCCACAAACAATGCTCCTCGGTCAGATACAATAGTCTTTGGAATTCCATGCAAATCCACTATTTGGTCAATATAGATTTCTTCATACTTCTCGGTCTTGTAAGTGGTATGCACTGGCAAGAAATGAGCTGTCTTGGTCAATCTATCCACGATGACCCAAATAGAATCGTGATGCTAGAAGGTATTGGGCAATCCCACAATAAAATCCATGCAAATATCCTCCCATTTCCAAGTCGGTACGGGAAGGGGCTGTAAGGTGCCTGCCACCTTCAAATGACTGGCCTTGACTCTTTGGCAAGTGTCGCATTCAGCTATATACTTAGCAATTTTCCTCTTCATTCTGGTCCACTAGTACAAGGATCTAAGGTCATGATACATCTTGTTACTGCCAGGGTGCATGGAGAATTTAGAAAGGTGAGCTTCATCCAATATTTTCTTTCTAAGCTCGAGGTTTTTAGGAACAACCAGTCGGTCTCCAAACCATAGGATCCCTTTGCTGTCCTGACGGAAGCATTTGTATTTGTCCACCTTTTGTTTGATCATTTCCTTAATAACTTGAACTCCCTTGTCACCGATCTGCGCCATGACTATTTGCTCATGTAAGGTGGGCTCTACTGCAATATAACTTAAAGTACTGGAAGGAATGACTTCAAGATTCAATTTGCATAACTCGTCACATAGAGTGGTGATCTTAGAGTCCATGATCATACAGTTGCACTGGGCCTTCCGACTTAAAGCACCTGCCACAACATTGGCTTTGCCAGGATGGTAATGTACTTCCAAATCATAGTCCTTGATTAATTCCAACCATCTTCTCTGCCTCATATTGAGATCAGCCTGAGTGAAGATATACTTGAGACTCTTATGATCAGTGTAAATATTACAGTGAGCTCCCATCAAGTAATGTCTTCAAATCTTGAGAGCATGAACTACAGCTGTTAACTCCAGATCATGTGTGGGGTAGTTCTGCTCATGGGGTCTGAGTGCTCGGGAGGCATAAGCAATGACTCTATTGTCTTGCATCAAGACACATCCCAATCCAGTACCGAAAGCATCACAATAGACCTCGAAAGATTTTGTGTTGTATGGTTGAGCTAACACGGGTGCTGTTGTCAAATGTTGCCTTAGTGCATGGAAGGGATCCTCACATTTCTGGCTCCATTCATACTTGACTCCTTTCTTCAACAATTCAGTCATTGGCTTGGCAATCCTGGAGAAATCCGGAATAAATCGTCGGTAATATCCTGCCAATATTTCTAGGTTAGTGTCTCCATTATTTTTCTAGACCCTGATCTCACAATATTTCTATTTTTCCTTCTAATATTAAGTTTTGGGCAGTTTTCTTATTTAATTCAAAACTCTAGAAAATAATACAGGAACTATGGGGTTTATTATTTTAGTCTGGTAGTTTATATTTCACAAAGTCTAGCAAAATTGGTTTGACAAATTTTGGATGATTATTCTCTAAGTTATGCATTTATTTAGTTCTTTGTAATATTTAAAAGAAGAATAAATTTGAAATGGAAAACAAATACAGGTTTGCGATGAACCCCCTGGATTTTCTCTCCCTTTTCTCTCACAAAATAGTCCTCGGTCTACTATTTGCATGAGTCACCGACATTGCACAAAACCCCCTGGGCTTAGCCGAAATCTACCCCGCGCTCCCTGGCTGGCTTAAACAGTACTCGCGGCAAAGATTACGGCGGCGAGGCTTACCGGCGGCAGTAGACCTCCGGCGGGGTGGTCAGTGACGTCGGGGAGGTCACGGCGGTCACGTCGGTGTGCGGGTCGGTGTATGGGGTGGTCGGAGCTGCCCTGGCCATGCGCGCAGGCGGCGGAGGTCATCGGCGGCTCTTGCTCCGGCCAAACCATGGCGATAGGGTTCAATTAAAGTGCACGAGGAGCTCCAAGGGGTGATGTAGAGGCCATGCGTGCAACAAATTGAGAAATGGTGCAGAGGTTTACCTGGTCCACGTGCTCCGGCGAGCACGATTGCGCTATTCCGGTGGGGCTGGTCCTCGGCTCAAGCTCGGGAAGGCTTCACGGCCTCCTGAGGAAGCTATTTGAGGGCTCGGATCGAGCGGAGTTGGGCAGGAAAGGATTTGGCCACGGTGGTTGCCTTCGGGCGGCTCTGGCGGGTCGCGGGGAGGTCGCCGGAGCTATGGGTGAGCTCGGGGGAGTTAGGCACGGTACAGAGGGGGCAATGAGGATGGTGGTCGGGCACCGGGGTGGGCTTTATAGCCGCGGCGCGGGCGTGTTCACGGGGCGGTCGCGGGTGCGTGGGGTTCGTGTGCGGGCATGCTCTGAGCGCGCCCCCGAGTGTCAGCCCATGTCGAACACGTGGGGGTTTACTTCTGCCAAGGTTCAACGGCCGATTTGGTCGACTTAGGGTGCAGATCTTAGCAAAACCCCCGTGTACGGTCTCTTCCCTGCACCAAATCCTACCTTTTTGATGTGAGTTCCAAGCAAAGATATGGTCTGGTTAGAGAGATATGGGGGTGAGAAGAAGCCTCTGTCAGAGCTGTCCATACCGAGACAAAAGCCATGCCAACTCGTGTCAAATGGCTTAGGGTTGGGTTCAAACTTTTCCAGGGTGTTCTAGGGGTCTTTGGGCGCCATTTTGTCAATTGGGCCATAAGGTTTTGAGGTTGGGATCAAGGTGAACATGTTTGATCTTTGAAAGAGGGTCGGTTTTGACTTGAGCAAATCCTGATTTTTCTTTTTTGCTTAACTATTTGGTGACCTTTTTGGTGTTTTTCTGAAATCTTTTTAGGGTCACTCTCTTTCTATGTTTTGTAGGGTATTAAGTGTACTACAACTTTTATAATTGGTCCAAGTCATGAAAATGTGATTTACATAGACTTTTTTCCATAACCCCCTCTAGGGCTCCATTTGCCTACAAGGGATTTGAATTAGGGTTTGAGTCATTCCCTTCTCTTTTGTGCATGATAAGGCCAAGGCATGTCTTCTAAGATGGTTTACACCTACTTAGGATCTTGATCCCCAAGTTTGGTGTCCTTTGCTCAAACTAAACCACATGTGATGATGGGTTCACTAATGTAGTCTTGAGTGAAAACCCTAGGTAACACCTGGGGTGTTACAATATGCATCTTAACTTTACATTGTTGGCCATGGTAATTTGACATCCTCAACTAACTGTTAACAGCCTAACCATGGCTCTAGTCATGCCTCGATCGCCTCACGTGTACTTTTCCAGCATGAGTGATCAGGTCGAGTCATGCTTAGTGCTATATAAAGTGGATTGATTGTGAAGTCAACATTTGTTGATCATCTTCACTAATGCGTTCCTTGAATTTTTATTATCTTCCTAGAACTTGAATTCCTCAAATGACCACTTGTTGGTAAACCTCCATCTGTGTGTTATACCTAAGATGGTGCATCTGATTCTGCTTGGGTAAAATCGCGTATTTGCCGCTCGCTCAACAGACTCAGATAGTATAGTGTCATCAGAAAAAAGCAAGCAAATAGCACAAATGGAACCTTATGTGTTCTTCTGGCAGATGTCGCCTCTATTGATGGACATCTCTAAATTAGCCTAAGGCGATACATGTTATGTCCACTAGAGAAACAACCTCCTGAGATACTCGTCTTCGCTTGGAACTGCCTTATATTATCGCTGATATAGACAGGAGTTACATGCTTCTTTACCCTTAGAAGTCTTTCGCTCCGAATCTCAAGACGAGATTCTTTTAAGGGGGAGGGCTGTAACACCCCAGGTGTTTATATTCCTCTCGGCAACGAGTATGGATTTAAGCAAGTGATATCAGTAAATAAAATGGACACTAAGGTCTAATTATCTTCGTCTATCACAATTTGGATATCGTGTTTGTCTCCATCTGTCTAAATTGCCCTAATTCATTTTGCAAAATTTAGATTTTAGACATCTTTTGGAACATCAAATCCAGCATCATTTGGGGTTAAGCCATCGATATCTTGCCCCAATCTATAATCTTGGAAATCAAATGTGATTCCTTAAAAATTCGTTTGAAATTCTTTCACGCTTGTGTCGCACAAGTCTATCTGTGGCCTGACATCGGGTGGCGTGTGGCGGGTGCAAAATCCGTGGCTGGACAGCGCATAGCCTCTTGCCCACATAAACGATGTGTGTCGTCGCTTCCGAATGGATCGCACTCTCGATGCCACATCGATATCACGCATTTATTTCACGATATGTTGAGTCGTATGTCCGTTTAAAAGTTATAGATTAGAGAATACGAACTCGGAAGACCGACCCACTCTAATGATTTTATCCCCAAACAAATTTATTTAGAACTCGACGAATGAAGTTTTCGGAACAAATTATAAGAGCCAGAGTCGTTAATCCTCTGATTTTTCCGTTTTGTAATTCGAAGAATGTAATGTGTAGCCGTATAGCGTGTTGACCTAGTATACATCGCTAAAAACCTTGATTCAAAAATATCTGTGATTTTCGATAAAAAAGAAAGTAAAAAAAGGAAAATATCCCCTCCCATCCCTATCCTCACGCCGCTCTCTCTCTCGGTTTGATTTTTTCTCTCGCCGCTCTCTGGCCGCACTTATCCCCAGCTGCGTCTCTCTTTCTCTCCCTCGTCTTCTTCCTTCGGCCGCACGCCCTCCTTGCTCGCCGTCCAGCTCGCCCTCCAGCGGCGGCCTTCCCTGCCAGTGCCCAACCTAGCGGCCCCTCCTCTCTCTCCCTCAAGCTCTGTGCGTGCCGAGCTCCTCCTCTGCGCGGCGCTCCTGCTTCAGCTTGCCCCTGCGCTTGCCTTGGCCGCCGAGCTCCCCATGGGGCGTCCCCCTTAGCCACGCGCCTGGCAGCCGCTTCCTCAAGTTCGGTGCTCCCTGCGCGCGCCGGTCCCAGCTCGACCTTGCCCTGTGGCATGGCGCCGATCGCTAGGTCGTCTTCTCCAATTCTCTCATGGCGCCCGGCTCTGCCCATCTCCATGGCTGCGCGCGGACCTCTCTCCTCCCCATCTCCCAAGCTCGTCGCAACCCCTAGCTCCCTCTGCCCAGCTCGCGCCCACCACCCTGGGCCTTGCCGAACCCCCTTTGTCGCGCCCTACTCCCTATTTATGTGTGTCGGTCGCTCCTCCCTGCGCGCACTTTGCTCCAACAAGGTCCGGCCATGGAGCTCGCCCGTGACGCTCGCCGTTCTGCCTACATGTGCTCGCCCCTGTGTCAAACCCGTCATCGCACCGGCTCCCTGCTCACCCTCTCCTTCATCGCTCGCCCAAATCCGTGGAGCATTGGATGTCTAGTCATTACATCCCTAGTCACACTCTGGTTTTCCTCTCTTTGCCTCGATGTCCAAGCGCCTCGCCTCTCCTGTTCCTATCCTGTCCTTCGTTGCCTCGGCACGCTCGCATCCCTTGGGCCCGTTTCGCCTTCGCGCGACACCGGATGCGAGCTGAGTTTGATTTCGCTGGGTTACTCGGATTAAGTCCGATCGGTGTTGAGAGTTCGTCATGTTGGTGTGTGGCGTGGAGATACAGAAGGAAGGGTCCTGGCCGGTTATGGAGAAATTTGTTGAACATTGGATGATGATGTGCGTGAAGTTCGTGTAGTACCTGCCAAGTGCTCGACAAATTGCCTGAATTGGAGAAGCATTACCGATCTCGTGAATTCGAGTCAGCTATTGGAATGATAAGCTGATCTATTATTCCTGCTAGCTAAATTGTTGAATGGATGAAGCGAGTGATGAGTATGGTGGGATCAATCAGTGTCGCTTGTGCTTAGCTAATTTTTGTTGTGGGGTGAAAATAGCTCTACCGCAGCACTCCTTGGATGTTCGGTAAAATGGGTGAACTACAGATCGTCGTCGATCTAGTGAATTCGAGTTCGATTTAGCTATCGTGCACAGACTCATTGCTCTGTTATTTGGTTTGTTTTATGGATAGAATATACATAGTAATTGTGATGATTCTCGTATTTTAGTTAGCACAATGCGTCGATGAGTTTATGTCGACTGTGATTAAATGGGTCCTAAAAGTGCGGAGTGTGGTGTATTAGTTATGCAAAAGATGTATTTGGTATTCCATGTGATCATCCGATAAGTTTTGTCATTATTGATTATGTTGGATATATTTATTTAGCATTTCCAGTGCTTTGTCGGCAAGTGCTGTCGGCATTGCTTGTGTCAAATTTTAATTATGTAGTGAAGTCCACGGTATGCTTTAGTAGCCTGATACTCCTTGTTAATGACCGATTAAATACCCTAAATAAATATTTATTATCACCTAAAATGAGTGGAACTGAATAGTATCGACAAGCTTGTTCTAGCAAAAATATGAAAGCTATATGGTGCATTATGCCCATAATTATTTTAGGTCCTTAGGTTGTCGTGAATACAGTTATAGGACTATGTTAAGTGAAGGTTTCTTAATATTTGTGTTAAGTCTGAACAATTCAAAGATTATGATTACGTAGAGTCAAAATTATCTACTGTTTACTCATAGGAGTTGTGGTGCTTTGTTTTAAGTGTTTAATTCTCTTTTATGTAGTATTATGTTAAAGAGTGCTATTCCTCTCTATGTTCATCCATGTGCATTATGCATATCATTTAGGTACGTTAATAGATCATGTGATGTGGAGGACAAGAGTTGGATTGACCTCAAGAAGATGCTGATGGACGAACATGAAGATGGATGAACTGAACGAGTGCCAAGATGTGAGATGATCGTCAAGTGATCAATGTCTAACAAACACTAACCTAGTGTTCTTCCAGGCAAGCCCTGGTGCATTTGCCACCTCCTTGCTGTTTTAAAATCTTTATCACCTTATATGATGCATTAGGTGATAGGAGTTGTGTTCTAAACAATTGATGCATTTCCTTCCTTGAAAAATTGATTACCCTTCCTTGATACCCTTTTATGAAAAGAATTTTATGATGCTTAGCCTTGCTCTAGAAAAACAAAATGTTTTGTTTTAAAACAAAAGTGATGCTTCACAGTGGATGGGAATTTTTACAAAAGAAAATACTTATGATGGTGAATCCATCAAAGGCCTTGATGGGTTCAATATCTGAAAAGATGTACCTCTGCCAGGTACCAGACTTTGGGTTTTAAATAATAAAGCTGAGACTGGGCGGGTGACTTGCACGAGAAGGAAGTCTTGGTGTAGTGTCTCCGTCTGGGTCGATTAAGGACCGTGCCGATGTGGGCCTGATGATCGAGGATCTTTTAAGTGGTCACATGCCTCGTCATGGGTAAGCTTTGCCTCAGGCAAACTAATACCAGAAAGGCCAACATGCTATGGGAGTGGAGAGATGGCGAGAGTAGCATGTACCCTCTGTGGCAAGAGGCTGGACGGTGGTGTATCTGTGCTCTCGGTTGGCATGAAAACCCAGTCTGGTCTTAAGAAACCCGGTGGCGAGTTGACATATGCAAGGGTTAAGTGCTACATATGTCGTGTTATTGGAGATCCCTAGCTAGGTATTAATCGATTCGGATCGCCGTTACTTCTCGGATATGAAGACTTGGTCACTGACTAACACGTAGCAATATAGTGAACTGAAGGGTTGATAAAAAGACGGCTAGTATAGGCCAAGTGCTTGAACTAGGATAGAAAGAACTGTAGATGCAGATAACTTTACTTAACCTGATAAATAAAAATGGAATTTTAAGGATCCACTTATAGTAAGCTTTTCTGCAAACAGAGTCCTAGATCCTTGATAAGCCTTCCCTTGAATACTTTTGAAACCAGCATACCCTTGAGAGTTTTTTCTTTAGTCGGGTAAGTCTTGCTATGTACTTGCGTACTTAGGGTTTCATTCCCATTGTTGCTGCAGGTTACGAGTCACTTTGATTGTGATTGATGTTAAGCGCCGGTGGGCACTGCCTTCTTATAAGTCTAAGTAACTCTTCTATACTTCTTATTGAGGATGGTCACTTGAGCTAGCATATATTTCAAACTTATAAATAATTTACAACATTTCAAACATTATCACTTTGAACCACTTTTGTAACCACTCCGATAAATAGAATGGAAATTTGTTGTAACTTGTAAATTTTGTAATTAAGGAATTCCACTGCAAAAATGTTGGTGTGTGATTTGTGTTTACTTGATCTTGCAATCATAGTTGTAAGTGGTTTATCCGAGGTCCTTGGGACACTCGGACAGATCCTATTAAGTTATCCGGTGCACATGCATAGCCTTCTGAGGTCTTTGAGACAAGGACAGGTGCATGTGGGCCCAATAACTTGGAGGTTCTGCCACAACTTCATGGTCTAGAGGTAGAGGAGTAGACTCCTCACATCGGGTAAGTCTAGCTGAGTATTAGTGTACTTAGCCTTGCTTGTGGCATAATTTTATAGGTACTTCCTTGGATGGATTGGTTGCTGGTGTGACTGGCCTTCATCCCTGCCACCGGGATGGACGGTTGAGTGGGGTGCTGCCTCTGCAGGAGAGGACCAGAAGGAGTAGTGTGGCCAGGCTGTGCCATGTTACTCGGTCATCTCTATTAGTAAATTCCACTACATTAAAACTATGATTTACTTCTTCTGAAACTCCGATAATGTAATCACTATTGGTACTTCCTTAATCTGTGGTATTGTGCTTTATTGTATTTCTCTGTGTCTCACCTTCGAGTGAGCAAGTGGTACTCGATCCTTGTTGAGTGGTTTTATCGGACTAGGTCCAACAAACTGATAGTTTATTCTAATTTAAGTGTGTCGTTGCCTGTATGGCGAGACTTAGGCACTTAATCTAGAATAATCTGGCTGGTTCAATAGCTATATTTGAGGGGGGCTATTTATAACCCTCCAACCAGCCATTTGAGGTGTGTGGAGCACAAGAAACATGTACCAAGCATAGAGGCATATTTCCAAAATCTCCAACACACAAGTGCATAAGATATTAATCCGATGATTAGTATAGGTGCTTTACTAGGTGCTTAGGCTAGTTAGACTACTATTGCGCTTGCTCTAGTGTAATGCTAGTTAGTTAAGTGAGATAAGAAAAACCCACCACATCCCTTGGCTCTTGCGTGAGCCGTTGTACTATTGTACCGAGTGGGGCGAGGGTCTTGCAAGACTGTGACAACCGCATTTGTGTCACAACTGCCACTATGTACTTAAGGTAACGACGCATATAGCATTTTGGTCGAAAGCTCGATAGTGGAGACCATAGGGAGCGTCCAAGAGGAGGCCCAAAGTGGAGCACCACCTGCGTGTGGAGAAGCCCCGCGACTTTCTACGGAGTTAGTCGTCTATGGTGCTTGGCCCTGGCGTGGGCTACCCTTTGCGTAGAGCACCAACAAGGATCAATAGGGACCTTGCGTGGTTTTGGATACCTCAGTAAAAATACTGGCATAGTCCATGATAGTTTGCTTTCTCTACTAGCTCTTTAATCTTCCGCTTTTACACTCTCTACTTAAGTTGCAATCTTTACTATTCTTAGTGTAGATTATATGGGTAACTTAGGTTGCACAATTCCTTTTGCGGTAGATATAGCAACACATAGACAAAACATAGTCTGCACAATCTAGTTAAGTTATTTATAGAGGTTTTGTTCTAGGGATTTCTTTGTGGCCTAGTTTAGAGGTAGTTTTAGAAGTCCTAATTCACCCCCTCTTAGGCGTCACCGTTTCCTACAAGTGGTATCCAATCCTGGTTTGGCTCATTTGGAACGTTTGAGCTTCACTAGTAATAGAGCCAACACTTTTTAGAGAATGGGAATAGATACCCATAGGCCACCACACTTCGATGGCACTAACTTACCATATTATAGTGCTAGAATGACTTGTTACCTAGAAGCGGTTGATCTAGGTGTTTGTAGAGTCACTCGCGATGGGATGAAACCACCAAAGAATCCAGAGAAGCTCACTGCGAGTGATGAAAATTGTTTGTATGAATCTTTTAGCATAGATATTTTTAATCAAGTATTCTCCTTGAAAAATGCTAATGAGATTTGGCTTAACTTACATGAGCTCCATGATGGCACATCTAATGTCTGTAACAAAAAACATTGCCTACTCTTGATTAATATAATTCTTTTCAAATGAAAGAAAATGAGCTTGTAGAGGAACCACACAGATTATTCCAGCTTAAGTGCTCAAGTATCTCGTTAGAGGCAGCCATACACTTAACATAGAATAAACTGTTAGTCTGTCAGATCTAGTCCGATAAAACCACTAACAAGGATCGAGTACCATTTTCTCACACGAAGGTGTCACAGAGAAATACAATAAAGCATGAAACCACATATTAAAGAAGTACTTGAGTCGTTACATGAATCATAGTTTAACATTATGGAACATTGTTTTAGTGCTGTGGATAACAACTAACGATGATAAATGGGGAGTAGGATAAAGCCTGGCCCACTACTGTTTGTATATAAATAATTAAGATCTTTTCAAGCTTAGTTCATGTTTTATAAAATATGAACCACCATTTTCAAAAGAGCTCCTTTTCGTCACACCTTTTGCTTGTGATGTTTTTGAAAAGCAAATGCTCCTTTCATTATGCTTGCTTTTAACTTTGTCTATGGTGAATGTTATATGTTATTGAGTGGTGTTTGTTTCTTCTTGTTTGTTTAACTGATATTCAATGATTGATCCCATAGTTGAGAATCAGGATCTATTCCGTGAAAGAATATCAAGTTTTCTATAAGCAAGGCAAGTGGACTTCTCCAGCTACATATTATGTTTGATCCAAATCACACATGATAACTAAGTTTACATTTATGATATGCATAATTTGAATGGGTTGCCTATTCAGATACATCTAACCTTTCCAACCTTATTCCTTGTTTAAACTGGATTATGATCTAATCAAGTAGGTATGCTATTTCTACAACTTTAACTTTATGATGTCACTCTTTAATGATATTAATTGTTCCAAAGATTAAGTTCACATTATTGTTGTTAAACTGTTGATTAAGCAAGAACATATTGTGTTAATTGGAACATGGAGTGACCACCCATGAAAACAGTGCAACCATTAGTGCTATCATGGCTCTAGCTTTGGTAAATAGCTTTATAGACTTAGTGCATAGCAACCTTACCTGAATGATGGGCAAGAGGGGGTGGCAGTGGTTTCGTGGTAGCTCACGTTAACATGGGGTGGTAGTCTTGGCTAAGGTACCTCGCCAGAGGGTCACCAATACTGACGTGGAAACCTTAGTGGGTGGCTTTGTACTAAGGATATTTGTGAAAGCCTAATAGTGGGTCCTCTGCCATTCACCTAGGAAGTGTTTATGAGTTCGATCAACCCAGGCTAGAGGGGACACACGGCTTGTGGGTAAAGTTGTACCACCTCTGCAGAGTGTAAAACTGATATATCAGCCGTGCTCACGATTAAGAGCAGCCTGGAACCTCATATGATAATTGAACTTGAAGATGGAAATAAATTGTGCTCTATTTTGCTCAAGTGGATTGAGCTTATGCTGATATATATATATATATATATATATATATATATATATATATATATATATATATATATATATATATATATATATATATATATATATATATATATATATATATATGCTAATGAATAATGCTTATGCTTAATATGGGTTTGGTATATACTTATACTTAGTAATTGTAACACCCTGAATTTGGAGTATAAAATTTCTTCTTTAATATCTATCAAATTTAGGTGTTATTCCATTTCTCACCTCTATAGTTTTTCTTTTCTATTCTCTTTAATAGGATTTTGGGTTAAATATGGGAGAGATATATTATTTTCTTGGGAATATTAAAACCTAGGGAAGATATGAATGTTTGCATCATGCTGAGCTTAGACTTTGTTTTTGGTTGATGCACATGTTTGAAATATTTGAAATGTGGTTTGATTTGATTTGAATTCCATAGAGGAAATAAAAAGAAAAGGAATTATAAATCCAGAAGAAAAAAGGAAAAACCATTTTAGCCCAGCTCAGCCTAGTCCAGCCCAGCCAGCCCTGCGCGCACGGTCGCCCTCACTCTAAGAGCCGGGTCCCGCCTGTCGGCGCCAACTCGCACCCGCGCGTTCCCACTCCCCCTCTCCCTCTGCCCGGTGGGACCACCCTACCGGCGCCAACCCCCTCGCGCACGTCCCATTCTCTCTCTGCGCTGCGGGACCCACTCGTCAGCGCTAACTGCCCGTTCGCACGCCCACTCTTGCTGGTCCGTGGGCCCCGCCTATCGGACCCGTCCCTCCCGAACCGTCCGCGCGCACGACCAACGCGTCACCATGGACTCCACGCCCACAACACAAGCCAAGGCCATGCCCGCCCCCACCCTGACAATTTCTAGTTGTCCGCACCCCACTCGCTCTCCCTCCTCCCTCACTCACGCACTCGCAGCACCCTAGCACCCGCCTCGCACTGCGCGCGCACCCAAGGAGCTCCTCCGCCGTTGTCACGGAACCTGCCAAGGTATTAGGCCCACCTACATATGTCCATGTCCTAAGGATCTCAGACAATCATGTAGGTGTGCATAATGACTCGGCAAGTTCGGTTATCTGTATCTCCATCACAACGCCCAAGAGCGCTTAACCCATCACGCAGACATTACACATCATCGAAGTAAGCAGAAAGGATTACAATAACATAATTTACAATCATAAAATATTGAAAGAGTTGGTTATTATATATCCGGGTACTAGAGTGCGTAAACTTATTATTACATCACTGGAAGGCAAAACAACTTTCCCAAATAAAACTTAGTTTTCATCCTCAGAAACAACGAAACTCAGCCGTTTCATCACCTACAACAACATGGGTTCGAAAACCCTGAGTACGGGTGTACTTACGCAAGTCTTATCCGTCAAAGGAAAAAGATTCTCAAGGATATGCTGGCCTTTAGGAATCAAGGTAAAGCTTATCAAGATTGAAAGACTCCTTGTAGAAAAGCTTACTATGAGTGGATCCTTAAAATTCATTTTTACTTATCAGGTTAAGTAGTTACTTGCATCTAGATTTCTTTCTATTCTAGAACAAGCACTTGGCCTATACTAGCTGTCTTTTATCATTCCTTCAGTTCACTTGTTGCTACATGTAGGGCAGTGACCAAGTCTTCATGTCCGAGAAGTAACAGCGATTTGAATCGATTAATACCCAGCTGGGGATCTCCAACCGCACTACATATGTAGCACTTAACCCTTGCATATGTCAACTCGCCACCAGGTTTCTCAAGACCAGAATGGGTTCATGCCAACCAAGAGCACAGATACTCCACCGTCCAGCCACTTGCCACGGAGGGTACATGCTACTCTCGCCATCTCTCCACTCCCATTGCGTGGTGGAATTTCTAGTATTGGTCCAACCGTAGCAAAGCTTACCCATGACGTGGCATGTGGCCAGTTAAAAGGTCCTCGATCATCCAGCCTACATTGGCTCAGTCCTTAAACGACTCAGACAGAGACACTACACCGAGGCATCCTTCTCGTGCAAGTCAACCACCCTGTCTCATCTTTATTACTTAAAACCTAAAAGTTTGGTATCTGGTAGAGGTACTCTTTTCAGATGTTAAACCCATCATGGCCATGATGGATTCACCATAACAAATATTTTCTTTGTAAAAATTCCCATCCAGTGTGAAGCATCACCTTTCTCTTTAAAACAAAACATTTTGTTTTTATAAAGCAAGGCTAAGCATCATAAAAATCCTTTTCATAAAAGGGTATCAAGGAATGGTAATCGATTTTCCAAGGAAGGAAATGCTTCAATTGTTTAGCACACAACTCCTATCACCTAATGCATCAAACAAGGTGATAAAGTTTTAAAAATAACAAGGAAAGGGATAATGCATCGGGGCTTGCCTTGTGTTGCAGGAGGTTTAGGTTCCACTCTGCGAATGTCGAAGTGAAAGTTGTTCTCCGCTGGAGGATTTTCAGTCTCGGAGACAACCTCTTCTTCTACCACGGTTTCTTCCTCGTTTTCTATACATGATAATACATGTAAATGAATGCTTATGCTATGTTATGAATATGTAGTTACACAATAGAAACATACTAAGTTTCATCTTGAATACAACTTTCCTTCATGGTACAAACTAATAACTAGGGTTTTCTAATTAGATATTTCTTTAGGGTTAGTATTAAGTAATTAACCCTAGGAGGCAAGTTATTGGGTTTCTGAGCAAACAGTGTACAAATCATTTCAAACTTCATTCAGAGGCTCTAATCATCATATTAAGCCCACTTTAAAAGTTTTATGATTTTTGGAATTACTAAACTATTTCTAAAATTCTAAAAGGCTTGGTTTAAGCACCTTTAAATACTACATAATTCTAGGGTTGGGATAAAAATCTAGAAATTATTTTTATTAAATACTATGTGATTTTAGGAATCTAACAAAATTGGTCTCATGATTTTATCATTTTTCTACAGTAACTATTTTCTACAGATTTCCCAAGTTGGCAGTAAAAAGAAAAGAAGAAAACATGAATAGTGACGGGCCTAATATAGCCCGTCCGCCCACGGATAAGTGGAAACGCGCTGGCGTCCTCGCCCACGCTGGCGAATTTGCGCAAATGTCCCTGACCATTTGGATAACCAGTGAAGAGCTCGTGGCATTATTCACATGTCTCGCTGACAGTTGCACAAAGGCTCATGTTCTTTTGTTTCTTCACGGCTCTAGGTCTCCGACGATACCGCGTCGAGCACTTAGCCGGAGTCGCGGTTTCCCGACGACGGCGACCCCTACTTGAGGTAACAAGCACTCGGACATCGTGTGTATGTTACCCGAGCATATGCCCTCATCCAATTGGACTGGGCTGATCCTAATTGATGCTTGTTCCTGGCCACAGCGGCGCTAGAGCTCCGGTAAACGTGTTCCGAGCAACAAAACATGGTAGCGTTTTAAATTGAAGCTTGGGCGAGTTTCATTGACTCACCATAGGTCGGGTACACGCGTGAATTTGGACGGAGGGGGCGTGGGAGAGTGGGTCGACATGAGTCCGCTATCCTAGGGTTAAAGATCAATTCATCACATCACAAGCTTGTTTTGAAATTTTATCTAGTGGATGCACTCTAGGTGTAACATACATAATGAAATGCTAATGCATATGATGTCATGCCAGAGTTTTAGTTCTTGTAACACCAGGGGTGTTACATCCTTCCCTCCATAAAAGATTCTCATCCCAAGATTTAAGGCTCTAGGGTAAGTAATGGAAAAGGAAACACGTCACAACTTTACTTCCTATTTTCTCTTACAGAGCAGGGGGTGGGTGTGGGGGTTTGTTCTAACTTTACAACAAAGTTCATGAACTTTAAAGATTACAGGAGGCTAAAAACTTAGGAAAATGTTTCTCTAAGAAGTCTCGAGTTTCCTAGGTAGCTTCTTCTTAGGTGTGTTGGTTCCACTGTACCTTATAAAACTTGAGAGTCCTCTTCGAGTAATTCGGTCTTTCTGATCCAAAACTTGAATGGGATGTTCTGAATAGGTTAAGTCCGATTCCAAATCAACATCAACCACATCCATAGTTTGATCAGGAATCCGAAGACACTTCTTTAACTAAGATACATGGAACACATTATGCACAGTAGACAATGATTCTTGTGGCCGAAGTCTGTACGCAACTTGCCCACATCGTTCAAGAATAGGGAACATGCCAATGTATTGGGGTGCTAATTTTCCTTTAACCCCGAATCGACTAACACACTTCATTGGTGATACTTTTAGGTACACATGATCTCTGACATGAAAAATTAATGGTCGATGTCGTTTATCTGCATAATGTTTTTGTCGGGCTTGAGCTTCTCTCAAGTTATGTCTTATGTGTTGGACCTTTTCCTCTGTTTCTTTAACCAAATCAGGCCTAAAAAACCACCGTTCTCCTGGTTCTGACCAATTCAAGGGTGTTTTGCATCATTGTACGTACAGAGCTTCAAACGGTGCCATTTTAATACTCTCCTGATAACTGTTATTATAAGAAATTCTGCCAGCGGCAGACAATCATCCCACTTTTGTGGAAATTCTAAGACACAGGCTCATAGCATATCTTCAAGTATTTGATTTAGCATATCTTCAAGTATTTGATTTACCCTTTCTGTTTGTCCGCTCGTTTGTGGATGGTAGGCCGAACTGTGGAGCAATTTAGTGCCCAAAGATTTGTGTAGCTCTTCCCAAAACTTGGATACAAATTGCGGTCCTCGGTCTGACACTATCCGTCTTTGGAATTCCATGCAAACTAAGAATACGAGCGATGTAGAGTTCTGCATGCATAATTACTGGATATTTCACCTTGACAGGCAGAAAATGAGCAGTTTTTGTAAGCCGGTCCAATATGACCCAAATAGAGTCATACCCTTTAGATGTTTTGGGTAATCCCACAAAAAAATCCATACCGATGTCTTCCCATTTCTAGGTTGGGATCGACAATGATTGTAAAGGTCTAACAGTTTTCATATGCACTGCCTTAACTCGTCTACAAGTGTCACATTTCGCCACATAGCGAGCGATCTCAATTTTCATCTTAGTCCACCAGTAATGCTGCTTCAAATCTTGATACATCTTAGTACTTCCAGTGTGAATGGAATACCGACTAAGATGAGCTTCATCCAAGATTTGTTGATGAAGTTCAGCATCCTTAGGCACCACTATGCGGTCTTTAAACCATATCACTCCTTGATTATCTTTCCTAAAACAATTAGCTTTGTCGGCCTCCATTTTCTCATGAATTTACTTCATACACTTATCAATCCTTTGAGCATCAATAATCATTTGTAGAATAACTGACTCAAACTTCAAATGCATTAAGATTCCTTGTTGCACTATCCCCAGATTTAATCTTTCCATTTCCTGACATAAGGTGGTGTTAGGCAATCCCACTATGAGACAATGACAAAAGGCTTTATGACTTCGAGCATCCGCCACCACATTAGCCTTTCCTAGGTGATAATGAATTTTTAGGTCATAATCCTTGATCAACTCAAGCCACCTTCTATGTCTCATGTTTAACTCCGATTGGGTAAAAATGTACTTTAAACTCTTGTGATCAGTATACATATGACATACATTTCCTAGTAGATAATGACACCAAATTTAAGGGCATGAACTACTGCGACCAGTTCCAAATCATGTGTTGGGTAATGTTCCTCATGCCGGCGCAGCTGCCTTGAAGCATACACTATTACTCATCCTTCTTGCATCAGAACACATCCAAGCCCAATGCCTGATGTGTCACAATATACATCAAATGGCTTCTCAATGTCCGGTTTAGCAAAAACCGGTGCAGTGGTCAGCAATATTTTCAATTGTTCAAAGGCCTCGTTGCACTTGGGAGACCAGTCAAACTTAACATCACCCTTCAGTAGCTTGGTAATAGGTTTAACAATCTTGGAGAAGTTCGGGACAAATCTGTGGTAATAACCAGCCAATCCAAGGAAACTACTAACCTAATGCACTGTAGTAGGAGATTTCCATTCCAGAATATCCTTAACCTTGCTGGGATCAACCACAATTCCCTTAGCTGATAAAACATGTCCTAAAATTGAATTTCCTCCAACCAGAACATGCACTTGCTGAATTTAGCACAAAGTTGATGTTCTCTCAAGCGCGTTAAAAAAAATTCGCAAATGTTTGGCATGCTCTTTCTAATTCTTGGAATAGACCAAAATGTCATCAATAAATACCACCATAAACTTATCTAATTCGAGCATGAGTACCGAATTCATTAAGTATGTGAAATGGACTGGAGCATTTGTCAATCCAAAGGACATAACCAATACTCAAATAACCCATACCAAGTGGTGAAAGTTGTCTTGGGTATATCCTCGGGTCGAATTTTGATCTGATGATAGCACGATCTGAGATCAATTTTAGAAAATATCTGGGCTCCAGTGAGTTTGATCGATCCGTGGAAGGGTATACTTGTTTTTAATAGTCACTTCATTAAGGGGTATGTAGTCCACACACATTCGTAGGGTTTGATCCTTCTTCTTGACAAAGATGGTGAGGCATGTGACCAGTTAAAAGGTCCTCGATCATCAAGCCTACATCATCTCGGTCCTTAAACGACTCAAACGGAGACACTACACCGAGACTTCCTACTCGTGCAAGTCACCCGCCCGGTCTCGTCTTTATTACTTAAAACCTCAAAGTTTGGTATCTAGCAGAGGTAACCATTTCAGATGTTGAACCCATCATGGCCATGATGGATTAACCATCACTAGTCCTTTCTTTGTAAAAATTCCCATCCAGTGTGAAGCATCACCTTTCTCTTTAAAACAACACATTTTGTTTTTCTAAAGCAAGGCTAAGCATCATAAAAATCCTTTTCATAAAAGGTTATCAAGGAATGGTAATCGATTTTCCAAGGAAGGAAATGCATCAATTGTTTAGCACACAACTCCTATCTCCTAATGCATCAAACAAGGTGATAATAGTTTTTAAATAACAAGGAAAGCGATAATGCACTGGGCTTGCTGTAACAACCCTAGTGTTACTGGCACTAAAACTTGAGCGTAACATCATGTGCATTGACATTTCATGTTGTTTGTCACACCTAGAATGCATTCACTAGGTAAATTTTCAAACAAGTTGTGACGAGGTGACTTGACGAGTGATTAACCCTAGGATAGGGTACTTAACCCTGGGATTAGGGCATGAGGGTACTGGTAGCCTAAATGAGTAAAAATCTCAAAAGCCATGAGGAATGTTCACAAGATATCAAATTTGGTGAACTTTAGTGGCACAAAAACCTTAAAGTACTCAAAACCCTAAAAGAACCCTGGAAAACCCTAATTGGAACCCTAGGGGGTAAATGTAAATTTTATGCACCTTTGGACCAAAGTGGAAATATCAAAGTGAAAGAGCACCACAAATTAAGTAACTTTCACATTGGAGAATCTTCAAGTTGAATGATGAGATTTGGAATTATTTGCAAAAGGGTCACATGTCCACTATATGACTAAGTTCTGAAATTCAGAGAAGCTGAGTCGTGTTTGGAGCTCTATATCTCTAAAATCATAAGGATTTTGCTCTAAGTCAACACATCAAATTTGTAGAGTTACGATAGCGGTATAAATTTTCTTAAGTGACTGAGCCTTGATGCTATACAAAAATGGACAGAAAGTTTGGCTGTCAGTCGAATCAGAAGACTAAGATCTGACTGACAGTGAACCTTAATGAATTTTGAAGCCAATTTAAGTTTGATTGAAGGTGCAAACAACCTGGGTCACTGTGGCAAAGATGAAGCTCTAACATTAGTGAACAACTTTGTTATACCAAGCTTGACCAGGCACTGAACGATTTTTGGAGTAAATCGCTCTCAAACATGCTCTGTCAGGCACTCTGAATGGAGTTCTGATGGTACAGTAGACTGAAAAAGATCACAAGTTCGTTGCACCTTGTCACCGGTGACCTTGCGCTCGGATTCACGCCGGTGCTGTGATTCGTGCCCAGTAAAGCACGGATAACGACCCCCTGGTGAAAAGATCTCACCGTGATGAAGTCGGAGCACTGTGGCCGCTCTGTCACCATCCACTTGTGCCACGACGTGGCCGCGCGGCCGTCGCGGTGATGGTTGCCGTTAACCCGAGCCTGCCACGCTATTGGTCTTGTTACCACGTCGCCATTGGTCGCAATAGGTAGCCTGCCTGTCCTCTGAGTCGATGAGCCAATGAATGCCACGGTAACCCGCGTCAGTGAACCTCCCTTCTCTCCGGCCGCCAGCGCATCTTCTCAAAATTGGTCACCACCGCTGATGAACTCTATAAATTGATGCCCCTGTGAGCTCCGCTAGGTTATTACGCATCCAAAGCACTAGCTCTCGCCTCTGATGTTCACGAGGGCCTCTCATTTTCGTATTTCCCCCAAATCGGTCGAAACGCCGCCGTGAAAAATCTCGTCGTGGCCATTCGTCTACGGGTTAGTTCATGCCCTTCTGTGTGATGTTCTAGCTTACCACATGTCTCCTATTGCTCATAGACCCGTTGATTGAACCAGACTGCATTGAATCGCCTAGAACACCTTGGTTTGTCTCCGGTTTTTGCCGTCATTGTGGACAGAGAGATTCCAACCCGGATTCGTGCAATTAGTTGAGGGATTAGGGCCACCAAAGGTAGAATTTGGTGTCGACCAAGTAAGAAGCCTAGCCTTTGCGTATTCCGGCCGGTACAGGCTTGCTGGAGGGTGTGTTCACCGCCGTTCGTCATCATGGACCTGGGTCTGCGAAGAAACAGAAGTGCACGGGCCTTATGCAAATGTCAGAGAAACAAATGAATAGTGCACAGGGTTCTTACCGGTTATTTGAATAACCGAGGTCCTCTGTGCAAAACGAACATCGCGGGCGCGCGCAGGCGCGTTTCCTGTTCATGGGCCGGCTCGGGCTGGTTTGAGCCCATTACTAATCATTTCTTTTCTTTTTCTTTTTTCTACCAGACTTAGATAATTATAGGAAATTATAGAAAAATGATAAAATCATGAGACCAATTTTACTGGACTCCTAAAATCCTCTAGTATTTAATAAAAATAGTTCCACGATTTCTAGCCTCAACCATGAATTATTTAATATTAAGAAGGCCTAAACCTAGTCTTTTAGAATTTTTAGAAATTATTTGATAGTTCCAAAATAATGAAACTTTTTTGGTAAGATTAATTGATAATTAGAGCCTTTGGGTGAAGTTTGACATGTTTGCGACATTGTTTGATCCCCAAACCCAACTGTAATACTCAAATTTGTATACAAAGGATATTTATATCTCCTCATTTTATGTGCCTTAATTGCATCATGAAAAGAGCATGCATATAATTAAGAGTGGAACAAATGATACTAAAATAAAACAAGGTGCATTATGTTGGAGTTTTATATGTTTGTGCATTAAATAAAATAATAAGAATAAAAATAATAATAAGGATAATAAGATAATAAACACTCGAAGTTAAATCACACCCTAAATGGGAATTAGGGTTTTTGAAAATAGGAGAAGAGAAATGATATAAAAATATAAACAATATACTATTATTTCCAAAATTGGTATCTTCATTTCACAATATGATGGAGGATAAAATTTGCACAATGTTCGAATTCAAAATTCGAATTCAAACCAAACTTAGAAATGAAGAAAGTAAGAAGAAAAGATAAAAAGAAAAAGAATAAAAGAGTTACATGGGCCGACTGCCTCATTTCTGGCCCATTACCTTTCCCCTCCGCGCGACCAGCCCAACTCCACTCCCTGTGCTGCACTCACTGTCATATGGGACCCACCTGGTGGTCTCTCACTCGCACTCGCGCTCTGCATCTATCACTGCTACGCGGGCCCGCTCTACCTGGGGTCTTCCCCTTCCGTCGCCGCGCAAATCGGGCGAGCTCGGTGTGGCGCAGTTCGCGGAATCCGTTGGAGTAGTGCGCGAACCGATCGCAGGCAGCCATAAGAAGGGCGTGGCCGGGTCCTTGCCCTTCCCTTACCTTGTCAACGCGCATACCGTGTGCCGCCATTACCGTGAGTAGAGAGAAAGGGAAGAAGAGAGGCGGTCGCACGACCATCTAGACGTCTGGCCCGCGGGTGAGCTGTAGTTCGGGTCGGTAATCGTCGCGGTTTCGCGGCGGAGCTTTCCGCGGGTGAGCCAAGTGGAGTCGGTCGGGGAAGCGGCCTGAATTGCTCACTGTCGTCGTTAACCCGCAGACCTCCGCCGTGCGCCGTGGGCGGGCCTCCCGGTGACCTAATCCTCCGTAAAGTTCCTACCTCTGTGTTCGCCATCTTCCTAATTTCATTTTGCACCAACTGATTTAGCAATCGACTCATCGTGTGGGCGAATTGGGTCGCCTCGGCCATGGCCTAGCCGCGAATGCCGCACGGTGTGCGCACGTCCGCCACCCTGGGAAACGGAGGTAGGTGATGGCCCCTGGACCGTTGGATCGGGCGTGTACGGTCAGGATTAGAAGCGGGCGTAGTTGGCTCGGGTACCGTTGATCTCGAATCTAATGGTGGTGGTTAGATCTGGTTTCATAAATTTTGGGCCATCGGATCCCGATCCGGTGGCTGGTAATGCATACCAGTTCGGGGATGAGCGATCTAATCTGAGCCCTCAGATTCTAATCGTGCGGCCCACATTTACGGATACCGCCTTCGCAGGGACTTTTTGCTTAATAAACCCTGGTTCTATTAGAAATAAACCCGCGGTCCTCGGGCCTGTTTCCCTGAGTCTAGGGAATAATTGTAGACTAACCCCTGCGTTTTCTGATAATTGAGGCCCTGTCCAGAGAACTCGAAAACCAGAGAATATAAATGGAAAATAGATTTTTTAATATGAAAATAATTACTAGAATTTGATAAATTCATATTAAATTCATTTTAGCTCCAAATTAATCCATTCCACTTCCTATAATTTTGTAATATTATTGTCTATCATTTAGTGTCTCTGTTTTGACATGAACTCAGTTAGAAAATTAATTTCTCATCTAATCCTATTTTAATCACATTAAACCTTAGGAAATTCATAACTTGAATTCTATAACTCCAAATTTAGTGATTCCAGTTCCTATGATCTCATTTTAATGTGTAGATTTTACTGTATATTTTATTTACATGTTTGGTGTGATGTTGATTTTGGCTATACTATGTATGTATTGTGTTGATGCGAGTAGACGAGCAAGCCACTGTGGATTCTGAGGTTCATCAAGTAGAAGTAGCTGAGCAGGAGCTCATGAAGGCAAGTTGTGCCTTGATCACTTACTTTTCCCAGCCATGTCCTTATTAATTTTAATGATCTGCATAGGTTAATTTTGATGGGATCCTTTAGGTTACCCCAGTTTTGGTTATCTTTATACCTTGTTCACCACTGAAACATTTTTGGGTAGTACTTGCTATGATTTATATGGATTGGGTATGGAGATACACTACTCATGAATATCCTGTTATTATCTTGTTATTATTATTGTTCATGTTAAGATCATTAAATTAATGGGAACATGGAGCGACACCCGGGAAAACAGTGCTACCATAAGGGTTTAATGGGACACACTTGGCTGATTAACTAGGAAAGCTAGTGGAGGTCTTCCTTACCCGAAAGGGGCAAGGGCAGTAGGAGAGTGGTCAGTGTAGGGAGGTCCTTGGTTGATTTTGCTGCGATGGCGGTCAGGCAAGAACCCTGCACTGGAGCTTCCTATAAACTGTAGTGGGATTTCTGAAGCTAGTGGAACTTTGTAAAGGCCTCGTAGTGTTACCCTGCCACGCCTCCTCGGTAGAGGTGTATGGGATTGGCCGTCTCTTGGCAGATGGGTAACATGACTTGTGGGTAAAGATGCGCAACCTCTACAGAGTGTAAAACTAGTATACTAGTCGTGCTCACGGTCATGAGCGGCTCGGACCCTCACATGATTAATTACGGAACTTAAATTTAATTTGACATTTGCATCGCATTTGGGATTATTTTACTATTACTTTTCTTTATTATTATTAAGGTTTGGTATTCACTTACACTTAGTAATTGCTAATAAAATTTTGACCAACTTATAAAAGCAATGCTCAGCTTCAGCCTTTATTTCATTGATCAGCCTTACACTACATGAACTCCCACCTTTGGTGAGTTCATGCCACATTATTCCCCACGACTTATTGAGCTATGAACGTATGTGAGCTCACTCTTGCTGTCTCACACCCCCCCCACAGGAAGAAAGAACAGGTGGTCGAAGAGGAGCCGCCTAACATGAGGCATTTGATCTGATCTAGGTGGCGTTTCTCGGTTGACATTGGCGCCAACGATCCTTAGTTCGTTTTACATTTATTCTTTTACTTTGTAATAAGTCTTCCGCTATGTAATAAATACTCTGATGTTTTATGACATTTATCTCTATACACTCTGTTATTATATATGTTGTCTCTTTGGCGCATGTATGAGATGCACCCGGCTTTGTTCCTTAAAATCGGGTGTGACACCAACACCCTAGCTTTCTAGTAATATTTGCCTTATTCGGGTGGAATACTGACTCAGAAAACCCTAGTTCCCCTGATGTACTGTGAAGGAAAGTTGTATTCAAGATTACAACTTGATGTATCTATATTATAACTACATATTCATAGCATCACATGAGCATTCATGTATATGTATGGTTATGTATAGAAAAGGAAGAAGAAGTAATTGTCGAGGAAGAAGAGACTGCACCACCAGCTGAGACTCCACCTGTCGGGAATTGTTTTATTTTGATATCTGTGGAATAGATCCGGACTCCCCTTACAACACAAGGCAAGCCCCGGTGCATTTACCTTACCTTGTGATTTTAAACTCTTTATCACTTGAATGATGCATTAGGTGATAGGAGTTGAGTGCTACACAATTGCTGCATTTCCTTCCTTGAAGTTGACTACCATTCCTTGATTACCTGTTTTGTTAAAAGGTTTCTAATGCTTAGTCTTGCTTTAGAAAAACAAAAGGTTTTGTTTTAAGCCAAAGATGATGCTTCAGATGGACTGGGATGTTTTCAAAAGTAAAACTTGATGGTGGATCCATCATGGTCATGATGGGTTCAACATCGGACAAGATGTACCTCTGTCAGGTACCAAATTTTGGGATTGAAAATGATAAAGACGAGACCGGGCGGTTCTACTTGCACGAGAGGGAAGTCTTGGTGTAGTGTCTCCGTCTGAGTCGATTAAGGACCGTGTCGATATAGGCTTGCTGATTGAGGACCTTTTAACGGGCCCACATGCCCCGTCATGGGTAAGCTTTGCTTCGAGCAGACCAATACCGGAAAGGCCAACACGCAATGGGAGTGGAGAGATGGCGAGAGTAGCGTGTACCCTCCGTGGCAAGAGGCTAGATGATGGTGTATCTATGTCACACCCGGTTTTAGAAGGCAAACCGAATGCGAACCATGTACGTGCCAGGATCAGCAATTCACGTACACAGCAGTTACATAACATGGACATCATCACATAGTGCTCAAATAGTATTACAAAGGGAAATAATAGTCGATTACATCATGATGTCTAAGACATCCACATAGTCTTTACAATAAATCAAAGTGCGGAAAACGAAACGTAGATAAACACGGCCTTCACAGGCAGCCGACTGGGGGTTGCCGCTAACCCACGCCTAGAACTCGTCGTAGTCTTGGAACTCCTGGAAGTCTCCTTCCACGGCTTCATCTTCTCCTGAGCAGTGGTTGCAATGCGGACAAACCTGGGGGGGTTTGGTGTGTAGAGCAAGGGTGAGTACACATCAACATACTCAGCAAGTATCCTGTTTGGCTGTAGTGGAGTGGCTTTATTTGGGGGTAAGTCAAGCAGTTGCTTTTAGTTGGTCAGATTATTGTTACTAGTAGAGAAAGCTAGGTTTTAGATTTAGCCCACGTTATTAACCCAAACGTACTCCTTTCCAAACGGAAAGAGGACCACTTACCATTACCAGAGTCATTACCAAGAACCCATCAACCTCGTTGCCACCTGTTAATCTGAACATCTCTGATTGAGTATGTGACGGAACCTTCCAAGTCATTAGTCCCACCTATAGTTGTCCTTTTCCTATGGACCTCAGACAACCCTGTAGGTGCCCCTGAATCACTTGACAAGTTCGGTATCTGCTTTTCTTACCTTTCCCAAGAGCGTTTCACCCGTCATGCAGACATTACAGATCATCGGAGATACGATAATGCGGAAGCGATTACATAAACTACCTTATTTAAAAAGTAAGACAAAGTTATATATTACAAACCAGGATATAACTTATGAGTGTAGGGTAGTATTATACACACCAAGGGAGGCAAAAACCCCTCCTGATAAGTCTTTTAAACAAAAGTTCTTATGGAGGAACTCTTCCTCCCGCAGCTTTACTCTTGCTTTTCTTCTTTTGGAACCACCTTGGAATAGAAAAAACAAAAGTTTGTTGCTTCCTCACCCAAAAACAATAGGGAAGAAAACCCTGAGTATGGAATTACTCAGCAAGACTTACCCGACTAAAGAAAATACTTACCCATGACGAGGCATGTGCCAGTTAAAGGGTCCTCGGTCAGCAAGCCTACATCGACACGGTCCTTAATCGACTCAGACGGTGACACTACACCGAGACTCTCTTCTTGTGAAAGCCCGCCCGGTCTCAGCTTAATTATTTCAAACCCAAAGCTTGGTACCCAGAGGTACATCTTTTCCAATGTTGAACCCATCACGACCATGATGGATCCACCATCAAGTTTTGTTTTCAAAAACATCCCAGCCTCTTTTGCCATATCATCTTTGGTAAAAACAAAACATTTGTTTTTCTAAGGCAAGGCTAAGCATTAAAGCAAGTGATAAAGATCTTTAAATCACAAGGAGGTGGCAAATGCACCGGGGCTTGCCTTCGTTTATAGGTGAGTCAGGCTCGGATCCGCAGATGTCAAAGTAAAAACAATTCCCTGCCTGAGGTTCCGCAGGTGGTGGTGGTGAAGTCTTCTCCTCTTCAACCTCAACCTCTTCTTCGTTTTCTAGAGAAACCATATATATGTATATAAGAATTAATGCGATGTAACGCTCATGAGAGTGCAAAGATAATAATAATTTATTATCTAAAGTTCTTGAATACAATTTTCCTTCACGGTTCTCTAGGAAACTAGGGTTTCCGGAGTCAGTAAAGGAATTCAAAGGGCAGGGGGTAGGGTTTTGGGTTCTAAGTATCAAACAAGGTCCAAATCAAACCAAATTGTACCCAAGGCTTCTAAATAATGTTTAAAGTTCAAATAAAAAGTTTGGGCATTTTTTGAATTATTATCTATTTTCTAAAAATCAGAACCAATGCTTTAGGCTATTTTAAATGCTCCAAAATTTCTTATTTGTCCTAAAAATCATAAAAACTTTTTGTTAAATACTATGGAAAATAAGGAATCTAGAAAAATTGGTTTGACATTTTTAGGATTTTCTACAATTTTCTAAAATTGTTAGAGTCCTGTCCAAAAAGAAAAGGAAAAAGGATAAATAGTCATGGGCCGGTTTCAGCCCAGGCAGCCCAAGTCCACACAAAAACGCGCGCGCCCGCGCCCGTGCTGGCGGCTTTACAAAAAGGCCCTCGCAGCTTTGGGATATCCATTAAGAACCCCTGGTTACTGTTCAACGTCTCACGGACAGCTACAAAAACACCCCCGCGCTTCTATCCTTTTTTCCGTTCGAAGTCCACGGCGGCGGTGAGCGCGGCAGAGCTCCGATGAGCTCCAAGACCGGCCAAATGGGGCAACGGCTAGTGCTTCTGAGCGATCGACACCAAATTCAAGTCCTATCAACGGGTTCCCCTCAATCAATTTCAAAATTGGTGGTCTACCCTGCTCTGTCCACGGTGACAGTGCGAGAAATCAAAGGAACAACGTGTTCCCGATGACCCATGGCAGTCTAGTTCAATTGGACGGTTCGGTGAGCATCAAGAACACAGGAGGGTGGTGGAACAATAACACAGAGGGCGAGATCGGACCTGAGTTGAGCTAGCCGCGGCGAGGTGTTCTTGCGGTGGCGGAAACCGAATTGGGGAGAATTCAAAATTCGTGAGCTCTGGCGAACGATTGAGGGTGGGAGCGGGGCTTTGGTTTCGTGATAAACATAGCGCAGCTGCCCCGGCCTTCAATTTATAGAGGGCTTAGGCGGTGGCGCGCAATTTGGCCGAGCAATGGTGGCGGCCGGAGATAGGGAAGAACACTAGCGCAACGAATTTGTGTCTACTGTCGTG
>JAOPSE010001623.1:0-126183 GCA_029449295.1 Zea luxurians
TTTTCGACAAAAATGGGGGTTGTGTGGCCATTGATCATCGACCAGACGCTCATACACCTCACCACACATATGTTTCCTTGCCATAGATCACATTCTTGGATTTCTGGTGGAGACCATTTCTTGGTCTAAAATCCGTAGGTGTTAGCCTCTAGTATTATTGAAAATGGTCGCTCATGGCTATTTTCAAGGTCGCTCATGGCTATTTACATAAAAAATGGGGGTTGTGTGGCCATTTATCATCGACTAGAGGCTCATAAACCTCACCCCACATATGTTTCCTTGCCTTAGATTACATTCTTGGATTTCTGGTGGAAACCATTTCTTGGTTAAAAACTCGTACGTGTTAGCCTTCGGTATTATTGAAAATGGTCATTCATGGCTATTTTCGGCAAAATGGGGGTTGTGTGGCCATTGATCGTCGACCAGAGGCTCATACACCACACCCCACATATGTTTCCTTGTCGTAGATCACATTCTTGGATTTCTGGTGGAGACCATTTCTTGGTCAAAAATCCGTAGGTGTTAGCCTTCGATATTATTGAAAATGGTCATTCATGGCTATTTTCGGCAAAATGGGGGTTGTGTGGCCACTGATCGTCGACCAGAGGCTCATACACCTCACCCCACATATGTTTCCTTGTCATAGATCACATTCTTGGATTTCTGGTGGAGACCATTTCTTGGTCAAAAATCAGTAGGTGTTAGCCTTCGATATTATTGAAAATGGTCGTTCATGGCTATTTTCGACAAAAATGGAGGTTGTGTGGCCATTGATCATCGACCAGAGGCTCATACACCTCACCCCACATATGTTTCCTTGCCATAGATCACATTCTTGGATTTCTGGTGGAGACCATTTCTTGGTCAAAAATCCGTAGGTGTTAGCCTTCGGTATTATTGAAAATGGTCGTTCATGGCTATTTTCGACAAAAATGGGGGTTGTGTGGCCATTGATCATCGACCAGACGCTCATACACCTCACCACACATATTGTTTCCTTGCCATAGATCACATTCTTGGATTTCTGGTGGAGACCATTTCTTGGTCTAAAATCCGTAGGTGTTAGCCTCTAGTATTATTGAAAATGGTCGCTCATGGCTATTTTCAAGGTCGCTCATGGCTATTTTCATAAAAAATGGGGGTTGTGTGGCCATTTATCATCGACTAGAGGCTCATAAACCTCACCCCACATATGTTTCCTTGCCTTAGATTACATTCTTGGATTTCTGGTGGAAACCATTTCTTGGTTAAAAACTCGTACGTGTTAGCCTTCGGTATTATTGAAAATGGTCATTCATGGCTATTTTCGGCAAAATGGGGGTTGTGTGGCCATTGATCGTCGACCAGAGGCTCATACACCACACCCCACATATGTTTCCTTGTCGTAGATCACATTCTTGGATTTCTGGTGGAGACCATTTCTTGGTCAAAAATCCGTAGGTGTTAGCCTTCGATATTATTGAAAATGGTCATTCATGGCTATTTTCGGCAAAATGGGGGTTGTGTGGCCATTGATCGTCGACCAGAGGCTCATACACCTCACCCCACATATGTTTCCTTGTCGTAGATCACATTCTTGGATTTCTGGTGGAGACCATTTCTTGGTCAAAAATCCGTAGGTGTTAGCCTTCGATATTATTGAAAATGGTCGTTCATGGCTATTTTCGACAAAAATGGGGGTTGTGTGGCCATTGATCATCGACCAGAGGCTCATACACCTCACCCCACATATGTTTCCTTGCCATAGATCACATTCTTGGATTTCTGGTGGAGACCATTTCTTGGTCAAAAATCCGTAGGTGTTAGCCTTCGGTATTATTGAAAATGGTCGTTCATGGCTATTTTCGACAAAAATGGGGGTTGTGTGGCCATTGATCATCGACCAGACGCTCATACACCTCACCCCACATATGTTTCCTTGCCATAGATCACATTCTTGGATTTCTGGTGGAGACCATTTCTTGGTCTAAAATCCGTAGGTGTTAGCCTCTAGTATTATTGAAAATGGTCGCTCATGGCTATTTTCAAGGTCGCTCATGGCTATTTTCATAAAAAATGGGCGTTGTGTGGCCATTGATCGTCGACCAGAGGCTCATACACCTAAGGGTGGTAATGGATTGTGATCCATATGATTCTTCACAAAATGTCAAGGCCCTAATTAAATTGTAGTTCAAAAATGACTAGAAATAAAGCCCGATCCTAATCCGACTCGATCCTTAAATCTTATAGTGCAAAATTTACAGCCCATTGTCAGCCCTACATACACCTCACCCCACATATGTTTCCTTGCCATAGATCACATTCTTGGATTTCTGGTGGAGACCATTTCTTGGTCAAAATTCCGTAGGTGTTAGCCTTCGGTATTATTGAAAATGGTCGTTCATGGCTATTTTCGACAAAAATGGGGGTTGTGTGGCCATTGATCATCGACCAGACGCTCATACACCTCACCCCACATATATTTCCTTGCCATAGATCACATTCTTGGATTTCTGGTGGAGACCATTTCTTGGTCTAAAATCCGTAGGTGTTAGCCTCTAGTATTATTGAAAATGGTCGCTCATGGCTATTTTCAAGGTCGCTCATGGCTATTTTCATAAAAAATGGGGGTTGTGTGGCCATTTATCATCGACTAGAGGCTCATAAACCTCACCCCACATATGTTTCCTTGCCATAGATTACATTCTTGGATTTCTGGTGGAAACCATTTCTTGGTTAAAAACTCGTACGTGTTAGCCTTCGGTATTATTGAAAATGGTCATTCATGGCTATTTTCGGCAAAATGGGGGTTGTGTGGCCATTGATCGTCGACCAGAGGCTCATACACCTCACCCCACATATGTTTCCTTGTCGTAGATCACATTCTTGGATTTCTGGTGGAGACCATTTCTTGGTCAAAAATCCATAGGTGTTAGCCTTCGATATTATTGAAAATGGTCGTTCATGGCTATTTTCGACAAAAATGGGGGTTGTGTGGCCATTGATTATCGACCAGAGGCTCATACACCTCACCCCACATATGTTTCCTTGCCATAGATCACATTCTTGGATTTCTGGTGGAGACCATTTCTTGGTCAAAAATCCGTAGGTGTTAGCCTTCGGTATTATTGTAAATGGTCATTCATGGCTATTTTCGACAAAAATGGGGGTTGTGTGGCCATTGATCATCGACCAGAGGCTCATACACCTCACCCCACATATGTTTCCTTGCCATAGATCACATTCTTGGATTTCTGGTGGAGACCATTTCTTGGTCAAAAATCCGTAGGTCTTAGCCTCTAATATTATTGAAAATGGTCGCTCATGGCTATTTTCAAGGTCGCTCATGGCTATTTTCATAAAAAATGGGGGTTGTGTGGCCATTTATCATCGACTAGAGGCTCATAAACCTCACCCCACATATGTTTCCTTGCCATAGATTACATTCTTGGATTTCTGGTGGAAACCATTTCTTGGTTAAAAACTCGTACGTGTTAGCCTTCGGTATTATTGAAAATGGTCATTCATGGCTATTTTCGGCAAAATGGGGGTTGTGTGGCCATTGATCGTCGACCAGAGGCTCATACACCTCACCCCACATATGTTTCCTTGTCGTAGATCACATTCTTGGATTTCTGGTGGAGACCATTTCTTGGTCAAAAATCCGTAGGTGTTAGCCTTCGATATTATTGAAAATGGTCGCTCATGGCTATTTTCATAAAAAAATGGGGGTTGTGTGGCCATTGATCATCGACTAGAGGCTCATAAATCTCACCCCACATATGTTTCCTTGCCATAGATCACATTCTGGGATTTTTTGGTGGAGACCATTTCTTGGTCAAAAACTCGTACGTGTTAGCCTTCGGTATTATTGAAAATGGTCGTTCATGGCTATTTTCGGCAAAATGGGGGTTCTGTGGCCATTGATCATCGACCAGAGGCTCGTACACCTCACCCCACATATGTTTCCTTGCCATAGATCACATTCTTGGATTTCTGGTGGAGACCATTTCTTGGGCAAAAATCCGAATGTGTTAGCCTTTGGTATTTTTGAAAATGGTCATTCATGGCTATTTTCGACAAAAATGGGGGTTGTGTGGCCATTGATCTTCGACCAGAGGCTCATACACCTCACTACACATATGTTTCCTTGCCATAGATCACATTCTTGGATTTATGGTGGAGACCATTTCTTGGTCAAAAATCCGTAGGTGTTAGCCTTCAGTGTCATTGAAAATGGTCGTTCATGGCTATTTTCGACAAAAATTAGGGTTGTGTGGCCATTGATCGTCGACCAGAGGCTCATACACCTCACCCCACATATGTTTCCTTGCCATAGATCACATTCTTGGATTTCTGGTGGAGACCATTTCTTGGTCAAAAATCCGTAGGTGTTAGCCTTAGGTATTATTGAAAATGGTCGTTCATGGCTATTTTCGACAAAAATGGGGGTTGTGTGGCCATTGATCATCGACCAGACGCTCATACACCTCACCCCACATATGTTTCCTTGCCATAGATCACATTCTTGGATTTCTGGTGGAGACCATTTCTTGGTCTAAAATCCGTAGGTGTTAGCCTCTAGTATTATTGAAAATGGTCGCTCATGGCTATTTTCAAGGTCGCTCATGGCTATTTTCATAAAAAATGGGGGTTGTGTGGCCATTTATCATCGACTAGAGGCTCATAAACCTCACCCCACATATGTTTCATTGCCATAGATCACATTCTTGGATTTCTGGTGGAGACCATTTCTTGGTTAAAAACTCGTACGTGTTAGCCTTTGGTATTATTGAAAATGGTCGTTCATGGCTATTTTCGGCAAAATGGGGGTTGTGTGGCCATTGATCATCGACCAGAGGCTCGTACACCTCACCCCACATATGTTTCCTTGCCATAGATCACATTCTTGGATTTCTGGTGGAGACCATTTCTTGGTCAAAAATCCGTACGTGTTAGCCTTTGGTATTTTTGAAAATGGTCATTCATGGCTATTTTCGACAAAAATGGGGGTTGTGTGGCCATTGATCTTCGACCAGAGGCTCATACACCTCACTACACATATGTTTCCTTGCCATAGATCACATTCTTGGATTTATGGTGGAGACCATTTCTTGGTCAAAAATCCGTAGGTGTTAGCCTTCAGCTGTCATTGAAAATGGTCGTTCATGGCTATTTTCGACAAAAATTAGGGTTGTGTGGCCATTGATCGTCGACCCGAGGCTCATACACCTCACCCCACATATGTTTCTTTGCCATAAATCACATTCTTGGATTATTGGTGGAGACCATTTCTTGGTCAAAAATCCGTAGGTGTTAGCCTTCGGTATTATTGAAAATGGTCGTTCATGGCTATTTTCAACAAAAATGGGGGTTGTGTGTCCATTGATCATCGACCAGACAGCTCATACACCTCACCCCACATATGTTTCCTTGCCATAGATCACATTCTTGGATTTCTGGTGGAGACCATTTCTTGGTCTAAAATCCGTAGGTGTTAGCCTCTAGTATTATTGAAAATGGTCCCTATGGCTATTTTCAAGGTCGCTCATGGCTATTTTCATAAAAAATGGGGGTTGTGTGGCCATTTATCATCGACTAGAGGCTCATAAACCTCACCCCACATATGTTTCCTTGCCATAGATTACATTCTTGGATTTCTGGTGGAAGCCATTTCTTGGTTAAAAACTCGTACGTGTTAGCCTTCGGTATTATTGAAAATGGTCATTCATGGCTATTTTCGGCAAAAGGGGGTTGTGTGGCCATTGATCATCGACCAGAGGCTCATACACCTCACCCCACATATGTTTCCTTGTCGTAGATCACATTCTTGGATTTCTGGTGGAGACCATTTCTTGGTCTAAAATCCGTAGGTGTTAGCCTCTAGTATTATTGAAAATGGTCGCTCATGGCTATTTTCAAGGTCGCTCATGGCTATTTTCATAAAAAATGGGGGTTGTGTGGCCATTTATCATCGACTAGAGGCTCATAAACCTCACCCCACATATGTTTCCTTGCCATAGATTACATTCTTGGATTTCTGGTGGAAGCCATTTCTTGGTTAAAAACTCGTACGTGTTAGCCTTCGGTATTATTGAAAATGGTCATTCATGGCTATTTTCGGCAAAATGGGGGTTGTGTGGCCATTGATCGTCGACCAGAGGCTCATACACCTCACCCCACAAATGTTTCCTTGTCGTAGATCACATTCTTGGATTTCTGGTGGAGACCATTTCTTGGTCAAAAATCCGTAGGTGTTAGCCTTCGATATTATTGAAAATGGTCGTTCATGGCTATTTTCGACAAAAATGGGGGTTGTGTGGCCATTGATCATCGACCAGAGGCTCATACACCTCACCCCACATATGTTTCCTTGCCATAGATCACATTCTTGGATTTCTGGTGGAGACCATTTCTTGGTCAAAAATCCGTAGGTGTTAGCCTTCGGTATTATTGTAAATGGTCATTCATGGCTATTTTCGACAAAAATGGGGGTTGTGTGGCCATTGATCATCGACCATAGGCTCATACACCTCACCCCACATATGTTTCCTTGCCATAGATCACATTCTTGGATTTCTGGTGGAGACCATTTCTTGGTCAAAAATCCGTAGGTCTTAGCCTCTAATATTATTGAAAATGGTCGCTCATGGCTATTTTCATAAAAAAATGGGGGTTGTGTGGCCATTTATCATCGACTAGAGGCTCATAAATCTCACCCCACATATGTTTCCTTGCCATAGATCACATTCTTGGATTTTTGGTGGAGACCATTTCTTGGTCAAAAACTCGTACGTGTTAGCCTTCGGTATTATTGAAAATTGTCGTTCATGGCTATTTTCGGCAAAATGGGGGTTGTGTGGCCATTGATCATCGACCAGAGGCTCGTACACCTCACCCCACATATGTTTCCTTGCCATAGATTACATTCTAGGATTTCTGGTGGAAACCATTTCTTGGTTAAAAACTCGTACGTGTTAGCCTTCGGTATTATTGAAAATGGTCATTCATGGCTATTTTCGGCAAAATGGGGGTTGTGTGGCCATTGATCGTCGACCAGAGGCTCATACACCTCACCCCACATATGTTTCCTTGTCGTAGATCACATTCTTGGATTTCTGGTGGAGACCATTTCTTGGTCAAAAATCCGTAGGTGTTAGCCTTCGATATTATTGAAAATGGTCGTTCATAGCCATTTTCGACAAAAATGGGGGTTGTGTGGCCATTGATCATCGACCAGAGGCTCATACACCTCACCCCACATATGTTTCCTTGCCATAGATCACATTCTTGGATTTCTGGTGGAGACCATTTCTTGGTCAAAAATCCGTAGGTGTTAGCCTTCGGTATTATTGTAAATGGTCATTCATGGCTATTTTCGACAACAATGTGGGTTGTGTGGCCATTGATCATCGACCAGAGGCTCATACACCTCACCCCACATATGTTTCCTTGCCATAGATCACATTCTTAGATTTCTGGTGGAGACCATTTCTTGGTCAAAAATCCGTAGGTCTTAGCCTCTAATATTATTGAAAATGGTCGCTCATGGCTATTTTCATAAAAAATGGGGGTTGTGTGGCCATTTATCATCGACTAGAGGCTCATAAATCTCACCCCTCATATGTTTCCTTGCCATAGATCACATTCTTGGATTTTTGGTGGAGACCATTTCTTGGTCAAAAATCCGTAGGTCTTAGCCTCTAATATTATTGAAAATGGTCGCTCATGGCTATTTTCATAAAAAAATGGGGGTTGTGTGGCCATTTATCATCGACTAGAGGCTCATAAATCTCACCCCACATATGTTTCCTTGCCATAGATCACATTCTTGGATTTTTGGTGGAGACCATTTCTTGGTCAAAAACTCGTACGTGTTAGCCTTCGGTATTATTGAAAATTGTCGTTCATGGCTATTTTCGGCAAAATGGGGGTTGTGTGGCCATTGATCATCGACCAGAGGCTCGTACACCTCACCCCACATATGTTTCCTTGCCATAGATTACATTCTAGGATTTCTGGTGGAAACCATTTCTTGGTTAAAAACTCGTACGTGTTAGCCTTCGGTATTATTGAAAATGGTCATTCATGGCTATTTTCGGCAAAATGGGGGTTGTGTGGCCATTGATCGTCGACCAGAGGCTCATACACCTCACCCCACATATGTTTCCTTGTCGTAGATCACATTCTTGGATTTCTGGTGGAGACCATTTCTTGGTCAAAAATCCGTAGGTGTTAGCCTTCGATATTATTGAAAATGGTCGTTCATAGCCATTTTCGACAAAAATGGGGGTTGTGTGGCCATTGATCATCGACCAGAGGCTCATACACCTCACCCCACATATGTTTCCTTGCCATAGATCACATTCTTGGATTTCTGGTGGAGACCATTTCTTGGTCAAAAATCCGTAGGTGTTAGCCTTCGGTATTATTGTAAATGGTCATTCATGGCTATTTTCGACAACAATGTGGGTTGTGTGGCCATTGATCATCGACCAGAGGCTCATACACCTCACCCCACATATGTTTCCTTGCCATAGATCACATTCTTAGATTTCTGGTGGAGACCATTTCTTGGTCAAAAATCCGTAGGTCTTAGCCTCTAATATTATTGAAAATGGTCGCTCATGGCTATTTTCATAAAAAATGGGGGTTGTGTGGCCATTTATCATCGACTAGAGGCTCATAAATCTCACCCCTCATATGTTTCCTTGCCATAGATCACATTCTTGGATTTTTGGTGGAGACCATTTCTTGGTCAAAAACTCGTACGTGTTAGCCTTCGGTATTATTGAAAATGGTCATTCATTGCTATTTTCGGCAAAATGGGGGTTCTGTGGCCATTGATCATCGACCAGAGGCTCGTACACCTCACCCCACATATGTTTCCTTGCCATAGATCACATTCTTGGATTTCTGGTGGAGACCATTTCTTGGGCAAAAATCCGAATGTGTTAGCCTTTGGTATTTTTGAAAATGGTCATTCATGGCTATTTTCGACAAAAATGGGGGTTGTGTGGCCATTGATCTTCGACCAGAGGCTCATACACCTCACTACACATATGTTTCCTTGCCATAGATCACATTCTTGGATTTATGGTGGAGACCATTTCTTGGTCAAAAATCCGTAGGTGTTAGCCTTCAGTGTCATTGAAAATGGTCGTTCATGGCTATTTTCGATAAAAAATTAGGGTTGTGTGGCCATTGATCGTCGACCAGAGGCTCATACACCTCACCCCACATATGTTTCCTTGCCATAGATCATATTCTTGGATTTCTGGTGGAGACCATTTCTTGGTCAAAAATCCGTAGGTGTTAGCCTTCAGTATTATTGAAAATGGTCGTTCATGGCTATTTTCGACAAAAATGGGGGTTGTGTGGCCATTGATCATCGACCAGACGCTCATACACCTCACCCCACATATGTTTCCTTGCCATAGATCACATTCTTGGATTTCTGGTGGAGACCATTTCTTGGTCTAAAATCCGTAGGTGTTAGCCTCTAGTATTATTGAAAATGGTCGCTCATGGCTATTTTCAAGGTCGCTCATGGCTATTTTCATAAAAAATGGGGGTTGTGTGGCCATTTATCATCGACTAGAGGCTCATAAACCTCACCCCACATATGTTTCCTTGCCATAGATCACATTCTTGGATTTCTGGTGGAAACCATTTCTTGGTTAAAAACTCGTACGTGTTAGCCTTCGGTATTATTGATAATGGTCGTTCATGGCTATTTTCTGCAAAATGGGGGTTGTGTGGCCATTGATCATCGACCAGAGGCTCATAAACCTCACCCCACATATGTTTCCTTGCCATAGATCACATTCTTGGATTTCTGGTGGAGACCATTTCTTGGTCAAAAATCCGTACGTGTTAGCCTTTGGTATTTTTGAAAATGGTCATTCATGGCTATTTTCGACAAAAATGGGGGTTGTGTGGCAATTGATCTTCGACCAGAGGCTCATACACCTCACTACACATATGTTTCCTTGCCATAGATCACATTCTTGGATTTATGGTGGAGACCATTTCTTGGTCAAAAATCCGTAGGTGTTAGCCTTCAGTGTCATTGAAAATGGTCGTTCATGGCTATTTTCGACAAAAATTAGGGTTGTGTGGCCATTGATCGTCGACCAGAGGCTTATACACCTCACCCCACATATGTTTCCTTGCCATAGATCAAATTCTTGGATTTCTGGTGGAGACCATTTCTTGGTCAAAAATCCGTAGGTGTTAGCCTTCGGTATTATTGAAAATGGTCGTTCATGGCTATTTTCGACAAAAATGGGGGTTGTGTGGCCATTGATCATCGACCAGACGCTCATACACCTCACCCCACATATGTTTCCTTGCCATAGATCACATTCTTGGATTTCTGGTGGAGACCATTTCTTGGTCTAAAATCCGTAGGTGTTAGCCTCTAGTATTATTGAAAATGGTCGCTCATGGCTATTTTCAAGGTCGCTCATGGCTATTTTCATAAAAAATGGGGGTTGTGTGGCCATTTATCATCGACTAGAGGCTCATAAACCTCACCCCACATATGTTTCCTTGCCATAGATTACATTCTTGGATTTCTGGTGGAAACCATTTCTTGGTTAAAAACTCGTACGTGTTAGCCTTCGGTATTATTGAAAATGGTCATTCATGGCTATTTTTCGGCAAAATGGGGGTTGTGTGGCCATTGATCGTCGACCAGAGGCTCATACACCTCACCCCACATATGTTTCCTTGTCGTAGATCACATTCTTGGATTTCTGGTGGAGACCATTTCTTGGTCAAAAATCTGTAGGTGTTAGCCTTCGATATTATTGAAAATGGTCGTTCATGGCTATTTTCGACAAAAATGGGGGTTGTGTGGCCATTGATCATCGACCAGAGGCTCATACACCTCACCCTACATATGTTTCCTTGCCATAGATCACATTCTTGGATTTCTGGTGGAGACCATTTCTTGGTCAAAAATCCGTAGGTGTTAGCCTTCGGTATTATTGTAAATGGTCATTCATGGCTATTTTCGACAAAAATGGGGGTTGTGTGGCCATTGATCATCGACCAGAGGCTCATACACCTCACCCCACATATGTTTCCTTGCCATAGATCACATTCTTGGATTTATGGTGGAGACCATTTCTTGGTCAAAAATCCGTAGGTGTTAGCCTTCAGTGTCATTGAAAATGGTCGTTCATGGCTATTTTCGACAAAAATTAGGGTTGTGTGGCCATTGATCGTCGACCAGAGGCTCATACACCTCACCCCACATATGTTTCCTTGCCATAGATCACATTCTTGGATTTCTGGTGGAGACCATTTCTTGGTCAAAAATCCGTAGGTGTTAGCCTTCGGTATTATTGTAAATGGTCATTCATGGCTATTTTCGACAAAAATGGGGGTTGTGTGGCCATTGATCATCGACCAGACACTCATACACCTCACCCCACATATGTTTCCTTGCCATAGATCACATTCTTGGATTTTTGGTGGAGACCATTTCTTGGTCAAAAACTCGTACGTGTTAGCCTTCGGTATTATTGAAAATGGTCGTTCATGGCTATTTTCGGCAAAATGGGGGTTCTGTGGCCATTGATCATCGACCAGAGGCTCGTACACCTCACCCCACATATGTTTCCTTTCCATAGATCACATTTTTGGATTTCTGGTGGAGACCATTTCTTGGTCAAAAATCCGTAGGTGTTAGCCTTCGGTATTATTGTAAATGGTCATTCATGGCTATTTTCGACAAAAATGGGGGTTGTGTGGCCATTGATCATCGACCAGACGCTCATACACCTCACCCCACATATGTTTCCTTGCCATAGATCACATTCTTGGATTTCTGGTGGAGACCATTTCTTGGTCAAAAATCCGTAGGTGTTAGCCTTCGGTATTATTGAAAATGGTCGTTCATGGCTATTTTCGACAAAAATGGGGGTTGTGTGGCCATTGATCATCGACCAGAGGCTCATACACCTCACCCCACATATGTTTCCTTGCCATAGATCACATTCTTGGATTTCTGGTGGAGACCATTTCTTGGTCAAAAATCCGTAGGTGTTAGCCTTCGGTATTATTGAAAATGGTCGTTCATGGCTATTTTCGACAAAAATGGGGGTTGTGTGGCCATTGATCATCGACCAGACGCTCATACACCTCACCCCACATATGTTTCCTTGCCATAGATCACATTCTTGGATTTCTGGTGGAGACCATTTCTTGGTCTAAAATCCATAGGTGTTAGCCTCTAGTATTATTGAAAATGGTCGCTCATGGCTATTTTCAAGGTCGCTCATGGCTATTTTCATAAAAAATGGGGGTTGTGTGGCCATTTATCATCGACTAGAGGCTCATAAACCTCGCCCCACATATGTTTCCTTGCCATAGATCACATTCTTGGATTTCTGGTGGAGACCATTTCTTGGTTAAAAACTCGTACGTGTTAGCCTTCGGTATTATTGAAAATGGTCGTTCATGGCTATTTTCGGCAAAATGGGGGTTGTGTGGCCATTCATTATCGACCAGAGGCTCGTACACCTCACCCCACATATGTTTCCTTGCCATAGATCACATTCTTGGATTTCTGGTGGAGACCATTTCTTGGTCAAAAATCCGTACGTGTTAGCCTTTGGTATTTTTGAAAATGGTCATTCATGGCTATTTTCGACAAAAATGGGGGTTGTGTGGCCATTGATCTTCGACCAGAGGCTCATACACCTCACTACACATATGTTTCCTTGCCATAGAACACATTCTTGGATTTATGGTGGAGACCATTTCTTGGTCAAAAATCCGTAGGTGTTAGCCTTCAGTGTCATTGAAAATGGTCGTTCATGGCTATTTTCGACAAAAATTAGGGTTGTGTGGCCATTGATCGTCGACCAGAGGCTCATACACCTCACCCCACATATGTTTCCTTGCCATAGATCACATTCTTGGATTTCTGGTGGAGACCATTTCTTGGTCAAAAATCCGTAGGTGTTAGCCTTCGGTATTATTGAAAATGGTCGTTCATGGCTATTTTCGACAAAAATGGGGGTTGTGTGGCCATTGATCATCGACCAGACGCTCATACACCTCACCCCACATATGTTTCCTTGCCATAGATCACATTCTTGGATTTCTGGTGGAGACCATTTCTTGGTCTAAAATCCGTAGGTGTTATCCTCTAGTATTATTGAAAATGGTCGCTCATGGCTATTTTCAAGGTCGCTCATGGCTATTTTCATAAAAAATGGGGGTTGTGTGGCCATTTATCATCGACTAGAGGCTCATAAACCTCACCCCACATATGTTTCCTTGCCATAGATTACATTCTTGGATTTCTGGTGGAAACCATTTCTTGGTTAAAAACTCGTACGTGTTAGCCTTCGGTATTATTGAAAATGGTCATTCATGGCTATTTTCGGCAAAATGGGGGTTGTGTGGCCATTGATCATCAACCAGAGGCTCGTACACCTCACCCCACATATGTTTCCTTGCCATAGATCACATTCTTGGATTTTTGGTGGAGACCATTTCTTGGTCAAAAACTCGTACGTGTTAGCCTTCGGTATTATTGAAAATGGTCGTTCATGGCTATTTTCGGCAAAATGGGGGTTCTGTGGCCATTAATCATCGACCAAAGGCTCGTACACCTCACCCCACATATGTTTCCTTTCCATAGATCACATTCTTGGATTTCTTGTGGAGACCATTTCTTGGTCAAAAATCCGTAGGTGTTAGCCTTCGGTATTATTGTAAATGGTCATTCATGGCTATTTTCGACAAAAATGGGGGTTGTGTGGCCATTGATCATCGACCAGACGCTCATACACCTCACCCCACATATGTTTCCTTGCCATAGATCACATTCTTGGATTTCTGGTGGAGACCATTTCTTGGTCAAAAATCCGTAGGTGTTAGCCTTCGGTATTATTGAAAATGGTCGTTCATGGCTATTTTCGACAAAAATGGGGGTTGTGTGGCCATTGATCATCGACCAGAGGCTCATACACCTCACCCCACATATGTTTCCTTGCCATAGATCACATTCTTGGATTTCTGGTGGAGACCATTTCTTGGTCAAAAATCCGTAGGTGTTAGCCTTCGGTATTATTGAAAATGGTCGTTCATGGCTATTTTCGACAAAAATGGGGGTTGTGTGGCCATTGATCATCGACCAGACGCTCATACACCTCACCCCACATATGTTTCCTTGTCATAGATCACATTCTTGGATTCCTGGTGGAGACCATTTCTTGGTCTAAAATCCATAGGTGTTAGCCTCTAGTATTATTGAAAATGGTCGCTCATGGCTATTTTCAAGGTCGCTCATGGCTATTTTCATAAAAAATGGGGGTTGTGTGGCCATTTATCATCGACTAGAGGCTCATAAACCTCGCCCCACATATGTTTCCTTGCCATAGATCACATTCTTGGATTTTTGGAGGAGACCATTTCTTGGTTAAAAACTCGTACGTGTTAGCCTTCGGTATTATTGAAAATGGTCGTTCATGGCTATTTTCGGCAAAATGGGGGTTGTGTGACCATTCATTATCGACCAGAGGCTCGTACACCTCACCCCACATATGTTTCCTTGCCATAGATCACATTCTTGGATTTCTGGTGGTGACCATTTCTTGGTCAAAAATCCGTACGTGTTAGCCTTTGGTATTTTTGAAAATGGTCATTCATGGCTATTTTCGACAAAAATGGGGGTTGTGTGGCCATTGATCTTCGACCAGAGGCTCATACACCTCACTACACATATGTTTCCTTGCCATAGATCACATTCTTGGATTTATGGTGGAGACCATTTCTTGGTCAAAAATCCGTAGGTGTTAGCCTTCAGTGTCATTAAAAATGGTCGTTCATGGCTATTTTCGACAAAAATTAGGGTTGTGTGGCCATTGATCGTCGACCAGAGGCTCATACACCTCACCCCACATATGTTTCCTTGCCATAGATCACATTCTTGGATTTCTGGTGGAGACCATTTCTTGGTCAAAAATCCGTAGGTGTTAGCCTTCGGTATTATTGAAAATGGTCGTTCATGGCTATTTTCGACAAAAATGGGGGTTGTGTGGCCATTGATCATCGACCAGACGCTCATACACCTCACCCCACATATGTTTCCTTGCCATAGATCACATTCTTGGATTTCTGGTGGAGACCATTTCTTGTTCTAAAATCCGTAGGTGTTAGCCTCTAGTATTATTGAAAATGGTCGCTCATGGCTATTTTCAAGGTCGCTCATGGCTATTTTCATAAAAAATGGGGGTTGTGTGGCCATTTATCATCGACTAGAGGCTCATAAACCTCACCCCACATATGTTTCCTTGCCATAGATTACATTCTTGGATTTCTGGTGGAAACCATTTCTTGGTTAAAAACTCGTACGTGTTAGCCTTCGGTATTATTGAAAATGGTCATTCATGGCTATTTTCGGCAAAATGGGGGTTGTGTGGCCATTGATCATCAACCAGAGGCTCGTACACCTCACCCCACATATGTTTCCTTGCCATAGATCACATTCTTGGATTTCTGGTGGAGACCATTTCTTGGTTAAAAATCCGTACGTGTTAGCCTTTGGTATTTTTGAAAATGGTCATTCATGGCTATTTTCGACAAAAATGGGGGTTGTGTGGCCATTGATCATCGACTAGAGGCTCATACACCTCACCCCACATTTGTTTCCTTGCCATAGATCACATTCTTGGATTTCTGGTGCAGACATTTCTAGGTCAAAAATCCGTAGGTGTTAGCCTTCGGTATTATTGAAAATGGTCGTTCATGGCTATTTTCGACAAAAATGGGGGTTGTGTGGCAATTGATCATCGACCAGACGCTCATACACCTCACCCCACATATGTTTCCTTGCCATAGATCATATTCTTGGATTTCTGGTGGAGACCATTTCTTGGTCTAAAATCCGTAGGTGTTAGCCTCTAGTATTATTGAAAATGGTCGCTCATGGCTATTTTCAAGGTCGCTCATGGCTATTTTCATAAAAAATGGGGGTTGTGTGGCCATTTATCATCGACTAGAGGCTCATAAACCTCACCCCACATATGTTTCCTTGCCATAGATTACATTCTTGGATTTCTAGTGGAAACCATTTCTTGGTTAAAAACTCGTACGTGTTAGCCTTCGGTATTATTGAAAATGGTCATTCATGGCTATTTTCGGCAAAATGGGGGTTGTGTGGCCATTGATCATCGACCAGAGGCTCATACACCTCACCCCACATATGTTTCCTTGCCATAGATCACATTCTTGGATTTCTGGTGGAGACCATTTCTTGGTCAAAAATCTGTAGGTGTTAGCCTTCGGTATTATTGAAAATGGTCGTTCATGGCTATTTTCGACAAAAATGGGGGTTGTGTGGCCATTGATCATCGACTAGAGGCTCATACACCTCACCCCACATATGTTTCCTTGCCATAGATCACATTCTTGGATTTCTGGTGGAGACCATTTCTTGGTCTAAAATCCATAGGTGTTAGCCTTCGGTATTATTGAAAATGGTCGTTCATGGCTATTTTCGACAAAAATGGGGGTGTGTGGCCATTGATCATCGACCAGATGCTCATACACCTCACCCCACATATGTTTCCTTGCCATAGATCACATTCTTGGATTTTTGGTGGAGACCATTTCTTGGTCTAAAATCCGTAGGTCTTAGCCTCTAGTATTATTGAAAATGGTCGCTCATGGCTATTTTCATAAAAAATGGGGGTTGTGTGGCCATTTATCATCACCTAGAGGCTCATAAACCTCACCCCACATATGTTTCCTTGCCATAGATCACATTCTTGGATTTCTGGTGGAGACCATTTCTTGGTTAAAAACTCGTACGTGTTAGCCTTCGGTATTATTGAAAATGGTCGTTCATGGCTATTTTCGGCAAAATGGGGGTTGTGTGGCCATTGATCATCGACCAGAGGATCATACACCTCACCCCACATATGTTTCCTTGCCATAGATCACATTCTTGGATTCCTGGTGGAGACCATTTCTTGGTCAAAAATCCATACGTGTTAGCCTTTGGTATTTTTGAAAATGGTCATTCATGGCTATTTTCGACAAAAATGGGGGTTGTGTGGCCATTGATCATCGACTAGAGGCTCATACACCTCACCCCACATATGTTTCCTTGCCATAGATCACATTCTTGGATTTCTGGTGGAGACCATTTCTTGGTCAAAAATCCGTAGGTGTTAGCCTTCGGTATTATTGAAAATGGTCGTTCATGGCTATTTTCGACAAAAATGGGGGTTGTGTGGCCATTGATCATCGACCAGACGCTCATACACCTCACCCCACATATGTTTCCTTGTCATAGATCACATTCTTGGATTCCTGGTGGAGACCATTTCTTGGTCTAAAATCCATAGGTGTTAGCCTCTAGTATTATTGAAAATGGTCGCTCATGGCTATTTTCAAGGTCGCTCATGGCTATTTTCATAAAAAATGGGGGTTGTGTGGCCATTTATCATCGACTAGAGGCTCATAAACCTCACCCCACATATGTTTCCTTGCCATAGATTACATTCTTGGATTTCTAGTGGAAACCATTTCTTGGTTAAAAACTCGTACGTGTTAGCCTTCGGTATTATTGAAAATGGTCATTCATGGCTATTTTCGGCAAAATGGGGGTTGTGTGGCCATTGATCATCGACCAGAGGCTCATACACCTCACCCCACATATGTTTCCTTGCCATAGATCACATTCTTGGATTTCTGGTGGAGACCATTTCTTGGTCAAAAATCTGTAGGTGTTAGCCTTCGGTATTATTGAAAATGGTCGTTAATGGCTATTTTCGACAAAAATGGGGGTTGTGTGGCCATTGATCATCGACTAGAGGCTCATACACCTCACCCCACATATGTTTCCTTGCCATAGATCACATTCTTGGATTTCTGGTGGAGACCATTTCTTGGTCAAAAATCCATAGGTGTTAGCCTTCGGTATTATTGAAAATGGTCGTTCATGGCTATTTTCGACAAAAATGGGGGTGTGTGGCCATTGATCATCGACCAGATGCTCATACACCTCACCCCACATATGTTTCCTTGCCATAGATCACATTCTTGGATTTTTGGTGGAGACCATTTCTTGGTCTAAAATCCGTAGGTCTTAGCCTCTAGTATTATTGAAAATGGTCGCTCATGGCTATTTTCATAAAAAATGGGGGTTGTGTGGCCATTTATCATCACCTAGAGGCTCATAAACCTCACACCACATATGTTTCCTTGCCATAGATCACATTCTTGGATTTCTGGTGGAGACCATTTCTTGGTTAAAAACTCGTACGTGTTAGCCTTCGGTATTATTGAAAATGGTCGTTCATGGCTATTTTCGGCAAAATGGGGGTTGTGTGGCCATTGATCATCGACCAGAGGATCATACACCTCACCCCACATATGTTTCCTTGCCATAGATCACATTCTTGGATTCCTGGTGGAGACCATTTCTTGGTCAAAAATCCATACGTGTTAGCCTTTGGTATTTTTGAAAATGGTCATTCATGGCTATTTTCGACAAAAATGGGGGTTGTGTGGCCATTGATCATCGACTAGAGGCTCATACACCTCACCCCACATATGTTTCCTTGCCATAGATCACATTCTTGGATTTCTGGTGGAGACCATTTCTTGGTCAAAAATCCGTAGGTGTTAGCCTTCGGTATTATTGAAAATGGTCGTTCATGGCTATTTTCGACAAAAATGGGGGTTGTGTGGCCATTGATCATCGACCAGACGCTCATACACCTCACCCCACATATGTTTCCTTGTCATAGATCACATTCTTGGATTCCTGGTGGAGACCATTTCTTGGTCTAAAATCCATAGGTGTTAGCCTCTAGTATTATTGAAAATGGTCGCTCATGGCTATTTTCAAGGTCGCTCATGGCTATTTTCATAAAAAATGGGGGTTGTGTGGCCATTTATCATCGACTAGAGGCTCATAAACCTCGCCCCACATATGTTTCCTTGCCATAGATCACATTCTTGGATTTTTGGAGGAGACCATTTCTTGGTTAAAAACTCGTACGTGTTAGCCTTCGGTATTATTGAAAATGGTCGTTCATGGCTATTTTCGGCAAAATGGGGGTTGTGTGACCATTCATTATCGACCAGAGGCTCGTACACCTCACCCCACATATGTTTCCTTGCCATAGATCACATTCTTGGATTTCTGGTGGTGACCATTTCTTGGTCAAAAATCCGTACGTGTTAGCCTTTGGTATTTTTGAAAATGGTCATTCATGGCTATTTTCGACAAAAATGGGGGTTGTGTGGCCATTGATCTTCGACCAGAGGCTCATACACCTCACTACACATATGTTTCCTTGCCATAGATCACATTCTTGGATTTATGGTGGAGACCATTTCTTGGTCAAAAATCCGTAGGTGTTAGCCTTTAGTGTCATTAAAAATGGTCGTTCATGGCTATTTTCGACAAAAATTAGGGTTGTGTGGCCATTGATCGTCGACCAGAGGCTCATACACCTCACCCCACATATGTTTCCTTGCCATAGATCACATTCTTGGATTTCTGGTGGAGACCATTTCTTGGTCAAAAATCCGTAGGTGTTAGCCTTCGGTATTATTGAAAATGGTCGTTCATGGCTATTTTCGACAAAAATGGGGGTTGTGTGGCCATTGATCATCGACCAAACGCTCATACACCTCACCCCACATATGTTTCCTTGCCATAGATCACATTCTTGGATTTCTGGTGGAGACCATTTCTTGTTCTAAAATCCGTAGGTGTTAGCCTCTAGTATTATTGAAAATGGTCGCTCATGGCTATTTTCAAGGTCGCTCATGGCTATTTTCATAAAAAATGGGGGTTGTGTGGCCATTTATCATCGACTAGAGGCTCATAAACCTCACCCCACATATGTTTCCTTGCCATAGATTACATTCTTGGATTTCTGGTGGAAACCATTTCTTGGTTAAAAACTCGTACGTGTTAGCCTTCGGTATTATTGAAAATGGTCATTCATGGCTATTTTCGGCAAAATGGGGGTTGTGTGGCCATTGATCATCAACCAGAGGCTCGTACACCTCACCCCACATATGTTTCCTTGCCATAGATCACATTCTTGGATTTCTGGTGGAGACCATTTCTTGGTTAAAAATCCGTACGTGTTAGCCTTTGGTATTTTTGAAAATGGTCATTCATGGCTATTTTCGACAAAAATGGGGGTTGTGTGGCCATTGATCATCGACTAGAGGCTCATACACCTCACCCCACATATGTTTCCTTGCCATAGATCACATTCTTGGATTTCTGGTGCAGACATTTCTTGGTCAAAAATCCGTAGGTGTTAGCCTTCGGTATTATTGAAAATGGTCGTTCATGGCTATTTTCGACAAAAATGGGGGTTGTGTGGCCATTGATCATCGACCAGACGCTCATACACCTCACCCCACATATGTTTCCTTGCCATAGATCATATTCTTGGATTTCTGGTGGAGACCATTTCTTGGTCTAAAATCCGTAGGTGTTAGCCTCTAGTATTATTGAAAATGGTCGCTCATGGCTATTTTCAAGGTCGCTCATGGCTATTTTCATAAAAAATGGGGGTTGTGTGGCCATTTATCATCGACTAGAGGCTCATAAACCTCACCCCACATATGTTTCCTTGCCATAGATTACATTCTTGGATTTCTGGTGGAAACCATTTCTTGGTTAAAAACTCGTACGTGTTAGCCTTCGGTATTATTGAAAATGGTCATTCATGGCTATTTTCGGCAAAATGGGGGTTGTGTGGCCATTGATCATCAACCAGAGGCTCATACACCTCACCCCACATATGTTTCCTTGCCATAGATCACATTCATGGATTTCTGGTGGAGACCATTTCTTGGTCAAAAATCTGTAGGTGTTAGCCTTCGGTATTATTGAAAATGGTCGTTCATGGCTATTTTCGACAAAAATGGGGGTGTGTGGCCATTGATCATCGACCAGATGCTCATACACCTCACCCCACATATGTTTCCTTGCCATAGATCACAATCTTGGATTTTTGGTGGAGACCATTTCATGGTCTAAAATCCGTAGGTCTTAGCCTCTAGTATTATTGAAAATGGTCGCTCATGGCTATTTTCATAAAAAATGGGGGTTGTGTGGCCATTTATCATCACCTAGAGGCTCATAAACCTCACCCCACATATGTTTCCTTGCCATAGATCACATTCTTGGATTTCTGGTGGAGACCATTTCTTGGTTAAAAACTCGTACGTGTTAGCCTTCGGTATTATTGAAAATGGTCGTTCATGGCTATTTTCGGCAAAATGGGGGTTGTGTGGCCATTGATCATCGACCAGAGGATCATACACCTCACCCCACAAATGTTTCCTTGCCATAGATCACATTCTTGGATTCCTGGTGGAGACCATTTCTTGGTCAAAAATCCATACGTGTTAGCCTTTGGTATTTTTGAAAATGGTCATTCATGGCTATTTTCGACAAAAATGGGGGTTGTGTGGCCATTGATCATCGACTAGAGGCTCATACACCTCACCCCACATATGTTTCCTTGCCATAGATCACATTCTTGGATTTCTGGTGGAGACCATTTCTTGGTCAAAAATCCGTAGGTGTTAGCCTTCGGTATTATTGAAAATGGTCGTTCATGGCTATTTTCGACAAAAATGGGGGTTGTGTGGCCATTGATCATCGACCAGACGCTCATACACCTCACCCCACATTTGTTTCCTTGCCATAGATCACATTCTTGGATTTCTGGTGGAGACCATTTCTTGGTCTAAAATCCGTAGGTGTTAGCCTCTAGTATTATTGAAAATGGTCGCTCATGGCTATTTTCAAGGTCGCTCATGGTTATTTTCATAAAAAATGGGGGTTGTGTGGCCATTTATCATCGACTAGAGGCTCATAAACCTCACCCCACATATGTTTCCTTGCCATAGATTACATTCTTGGATTTCTGGTGGAAACCATTTCTTGGTTAAAAACGCGTACGTGTTAGCCTTCGGTATTATTGAAAATGGTCATTCATGGCTATTTTCGGCAAAATGGGGGTTGTGTGGCCATTGATTGTTGACCAGAGGCTCATACACCTCACCCCACATATGTTTCCTTGTCGTAGATCACATTCTTGGATTTCTGGTGGAGTCCATTTCTTGGTCAAAAAACCGTAGGTGTTAGCCTTCCATATTATTGAAAATGGTCGTTCATGGCTATTTTTGACAAAAATGGGGGTTGTGTGGCCATTGATCATCGACCAGAGGCTCATACACCTCACCCCACATATGTTTCCTTGCCATACATCACATTCTTGGATTTCTGGTGGAGACCATTTCTTGGTCAAAAACTCGTACGTGTTAGCCTTCGGTATTATTGAAAATGGTCGTTCATGGCTATTTTCGGCAAAATGGGGGTTCTGTGGCCATTGATCATCGACCAGAGGCTCGTACACCTCACCCCACATATGTTTCCTTGCCATAGATCACATTCTTGGATTTCTGGTGGAGACCATTTCTTGGTCAAAAATCCGTAGGTGTTAGCCTTCGGTATTATTGAAAATGGTCGTTCATGGCTATTTTCGGCAAAATGGGGGTTCTGTGGCCATTGATCATCGACCAGAGGCTCGTACACCTCACCCCACATATGTTTCCTTGCCATAGATCACATTCTTGGATTTCTGGTGGAGACCATTTCTTGGTCAAAAATCCGTAGGTGTTAGCCTTCGGTATTATTGAAAATGGTCGTTCATGGCTATTTTCGACAAAAATGGGGGTTGTGTGGCCATTGATCATCGACCAGAGGCTCATACACCTCACCCCACATATGTTTCCTCGCCATAGATCACATTCTTGGATTTCTGGTGGAGACCATTTCTTGGTCAAAAATTCGTAGGTCTTAGCCTCTAATATTATTGAAAATGGTCGCTCATGGCTATTTTCGGCAAAATGGGGGTTCTGTGGCCATTGATCGTCGACCAGAGGCTCATACACCTCACCCCACATATGTTTCCTTGTCGTAGATCACATTCTTGGATTTCTGGTGGAGACCATTTCTTGGTCAAAAATCCGTAGGTGTTAGCCTTCGATATTATTGAAAATGGTCGTTCATGGCTATTTTCGACAAAAATGGGGGTTGTGTGGCCATTGATCATCGACCAGAGGCTCATACACCTCACCCCACATATGTTTCCTTGCCATAGATCACATTCTTGGATTTCTGGTGGAGACCATTTCTTGGTCAAAAATCTGTAGGTGTTAGCCTTCGGTATTATTGAAAATGGTCGTTCATGGCTATTTTCGACAAAAATGGGGGTTGTGTGGCCATTGATCATCGACCAGACGCTCATACACCTCACCCCACATATGTTTCCTTGCCATAGATCACATTCTTGGATTTCTGGTGGAGACCATTTCTTGGTCTAAAATCCGTAGGTGTTAGCCTCTAGTATTATTGAAAATGGTCGCTCATGGCTATTTTCATAAAAAATGGGGGTTGTGTGGCCATTTTCATCGACTAGAGGTTCATAAACCTCACCCCACATATGTTTCCTTGCCATAGATCACATTCTTGGATTTCTGGTGGAGACCATTTCTTGGTCAAAAATCCGTACGTGTTAGCCTTTGGTATTTTTGAAAATGGTCGTTCATGGCTTGGTCGATGATCAATGGCCACACAACCCCCATTTTTTATGAAAATAGCCATGAGCGACCATTTTCAATAATACTAGAGGCTAAGACCTACGGATTTTTGACCAAGAAATGGTCTCCACCAGAAATCCAAGAATGTGATCTATGGCAAGGAAACATATGTGGGGTGAGGTGTATGAGCCTCTCGTCGATGATCAATGGCCACACAACCCCCATTTTTGTCGAAAATAGCCATGAATGACCATTTACAATAATACCGAAGGCTAACACCTACGGATTTTTGACCAAGAAATGGTCTCCACCAGAAATCCAAGAATGTGATCTATGGCAAGGAAACATATGTGGGGTGAGGTGTATGAGCCTATGGTCGATGATCAATGGCCACACAACCCCCATTTTTGTCGAAAATAGCCATGAACGACCATTTTCAATAATATCGAAGGCTAACACCTACGGATTTTTGACCAAGAAATGGTCTCCACCAGAAATCCAAGAATGTGATCTACGACAAGGAAACATATGTGGGGTGAGGTGTATGAGCCTCTGGTCGACGATCAATGGCCACACAACCCCCATTTTGCCGAAAATAGCCATGAATGACCATTTTCAATAATACCGAAGGCTAACACGTACGAGTTTTTAACCAAGAAATGGTTTCCACCAGAAATCCAAGAATGTAATCTATGGCAAGGAAACATATGTGGGGTGAGGTTTATGAGCCTCTAGTCGATGATAAATGGCCACACAACCCCCATTTTTATGAAAATAGCCATGAGCGACCTTGAAAATAGCCATGAGCGACCATTTTCAATAATACTAGAGGCTAACACCTACGGATTTTAGACCAAGAAATGGTCTCCACCAGAAATCCAAGAATGTGATCTATGGCAAGGAAACATATGTGGGGTGAGGTGTATGAGCGTCTGGTCGATGATCAATGGCCACACAACCCCCATTTTTGTCGAAAATAGCCATGAACGACCATTTTCAATAATACCGAAGGCTAACACCTACGGATTTTTGACCAAGAAATGGTCTCCACCAGAAATCCAAGAATGTGATCTATGGCAAGGAAACATATGTGGGGTGAGATTTATGAGCCTCTAGTCGATGATAAATGGCCACACAACCCCCATTTTTTATGAAAATAGCCATGAGCGACCATTTTCAATAATATTAGAGGCAAAGACCTACGGATTTTTGACCAAGAAATGGTCTCCACCAGAAATCCAAGAATGTGATCTATGGCAAGGAAACATATGTGGGGTGAGGTGTATGAGCCTCTGGTCGATGATCAATGGCCACACAACCCCCATTTTTGTCGAAAATAGCCATGAACGACCATTTTCAATAATATCGAAGGCTAACACCTACGGATTTTTGACCAAGAAATGGTCTCCACCAGAAATCCAAGAATGTGATCTATGGCAAGGAAACATATGTGGGGTGAGGTGTACGAGCCTCTGGTCGATGATCAATGGCCACACAACCCCCAATTTTTATGAAAATAGCCATGAGAGACCATTTTCAATAATACTAGAGGCTAAGACCTACGGATTTTTGACCAAGAAATGGTCTCCACCAGAAATCCAAGAATGTGATCTATGGCAAGGAAACATATGTGGGGTGAGGTGTATGAGCCTCTGGTCGATGATCAATGGCCACACAACCCCCATTTTTGTCGAAAATAGCCATGAATGACCATTTACAATAATACCGAAGGCTAACACCTACGGATTTTTGACCAAGAAATGGTCTCCACCAGAAATCCAAGAATGTGATCTATGGCAAGGAAACATATGTGGGGTGAGGTGTATGAGCCTCTAGTCGATTATCAATGGCCACACAACCCCCATTTTTGTCGAAAATAGCCATGAATGACCATTTTCAAAAATACCAAAGGCTAACACGTACGGATTTTTGACCAAGAAATGGTCTCCACCAGAAATCCAAGAATGTGATCTATGGCAAGGAAACATATGTGGGGTGAGGTGTATGAGCCTCTAGTCGATGATCAATGGCCACACAACCCCCATTTTTGTCGAAAATAGCCATGAATGACCATTTTCAAAAATACCAAAGGCTAACACGTACGGATTTTTGACCAAGAAATGGTCTCCACCAGAAATCCAAGAATGTGATCTATGGCAAGGAAACATATGTGGGGTGAGGTGTATGAGCCTCTGGTCGATGATCAATTGCCACACAACCCCCATTTTGTCGAAAATAGCCATGAACGACCATTTTCAATAATACCGAAGGCTAACACCTACGGATTTTTGACCAAGAAATGGTCTCCACCAGAAATCCAAGAATGTGATCTACGACAAGGAAACATATGTGGGGTGAGGTGTATGAGCCTCTGGTCGACGATCAATGGCCACACAACCCCCATTTTGCCGAAAATAGCCATGAATGACCATTTTCAATAATACCGAAGGCTAACACGTACGAGTTTTTAACCAAGAAATGGTTTCCACCAGAAATCCAAGAATGTAATCTATGGCAAGGAAACATATGTGGGGTGAGGTCTATGAGCCTCTAGTCGATGATAAATGGCCACACAACCCCCATTTTTTATGAAAATAGCCATGAGCGACCTTGAAAATAGCCATGAGCGACCATTTTCAATAATACTAGAGGCTAACACCTACGGATTTTAGACCAAGAAATGGTCTCCACCAGAAATCCAAGAATGTGATCTATGGCAAGGAAACATATGTGAGGTGAGGTGTATGAGCGTCTGGTCGATGATCAATGGCCACACAACCCCCATTTTTGTCGAAAATAGCCATGAACGACCATTTTCAATAATACCGAAGGCTAACACCTACGGATTTTTGACCAAGAAATGGTCTCCACCAGAAATCCAAGAATGTGATCTATGGCAAGGAAACATATGTGGGGTGAGGTGTATGAGCCTCTGGTCGATGATCATTGGCCACACAACACCCATTGTTGTCAAAAATAGCCATGAACGACCATTTTCAATAATATCGAAGGCTAACACCTACGGATTTTTGACCAAGAAATGGTCTCCACCAGAAATCCAAGAATGTGATCTACGACAAGGAAACATATGTGGGGTGAGGTGTATGAGCCTCTGGTCGACGATCAATGGCCACACAACCCCCATTTTGCCGAAAATAGCCATGAATGACCATTTTCAATAATATCGAAGGCTAACACCTACGGATTTTTGACCAAGAAATGGTCTCCACCAGAAATCCAAGAATGTGATCTACGACAAGGAAACATATGTGGGGTGAGGTGTATGAGCCTCAGGTCGACGATCAATGGCCACACAACCCCCATTTTGCCGAAAATAGCCATGAATGACCATTTTCAATAATACCGAAGGCTAACACGTACGAGTTTTTAACCAAGAAATGGTTTCCACCAGAAATCCAAGAATGTAATCTATGGCAAGGAAACATATGTGGGGTGAGGTGTATGAGCCTCTAGTCGATGATAAATGGCCACACAACCCCCATTTTTTATGAAAATAGCCATGAGCGACCTTAAAAATAGCCATGAGCGACCATTTTCAATAATACTAGAGGCTAACACCTACGGATTTTGGACCAAGAAAAGGTCTCCACTAGAAATCCAAGAATGTGATCTATGGCAAGGAAACATATGTGGGGTGAGGTGTATGAGCGTCTAGTCGATGATCAATGGCCACACAACCCCCATTTTTGTCGAAAATAGCCATGAATGACCATTTACAATAATACCGAAGGCTAACACCTACGGATTTTTGACCAAGAAATGGTCTCCACCAGAAATCCAAGAATGTGATCTATGGCAAGGAAACATATGTGGGGTGAGGTGTATGAGCCTCTAGTCGATGATCAATGGCCACACAACCCCCATTTTTGTCGAAAATAGCCATGAATGACCATTTTCAAAAATACCAAAGGCTAACACGTACGGATTTTTGACCAAGAAATGGTCTCCACCAGAAATCCAAGAATGTGATCTATGGCAAGGAAACATATGTGGGGTGAGGTGTACGAGCCTCTGGTCGATGATCAATGGCCACACAACCCCCATTTTTGTCGAAAATAGCCATGAATGACCATTTTCAATAATACCGAAGGCTAACACTTACGAGTTTTTAACCAAGAAATGGTTTCCACCAGAAATCCAAGAATGTAATCTATGGCAAGGAAACATATGTGGGGTGAGGTGTATGAGCCTCTGGTCGATGATCAATGGCCACACAGCCCCCATTTTTTATGAAAATAGCCATGAGCGACCATTTTCAATAATACTAGAGGCTAAGACCTACGGATTTTTAACCAAGAAATGGTCTCCACCAGAAATCCAAGAATGTGATCTACGACAAGGAAACATATGTGGGGTGAGGTGTATGAGCGTCTGGTCGACGATCAATGGCCACACAACCCCCATTTTTGTCGAAAATAGCCATGAACGACCATTTTCAATAATACCAAAGGCTAACACCTACGGATTTTTGACCAAGAACTGGTCGGGGTGAGGTTTACGAGCCTCTGGTCGATGATCAATGGCCACACAACCCCCATTTTTTATGAAAATAGCCATGAGCGACCTTGAAAATAGCCATGAGCGACCATTTTCAATAATACTAGAGGCTAACACCAACGGATTTTAGACCAAGAAATGGTTTCCACCAGAAATCCAAGAATGTGATCTATGGCAAGGAAACATATGTGGGGTGAGGTGTATGAGCCTCTGGTCGACGATCAATGGCCACACAACCCCCATTTTGCCGAAAATAGCCATGAATGACCATTTTCAATAATACCGAAGGCTAACACCTACGGATTTTTGACCAAGAAATGGTCTCCACCAGAAATCCAAGAATGTGATCTATGGCAAGGAAACATATGTGGGGTGAGGTGTATGAGCCTCTGGTCGACGATCAATGGCCACACAACCCTAATTTTTGTCGAAAATAGCCATGAACGACCATTTTCAATGACACTGAAGGCTAACACCTACGGATTTTTGACCAAGAAATGGTCTCCACCATAAATCCAAGAATGTGATCTATGGCAAGGAAACATATGTGTAGTGAGGTGTATGAGCCTCTGGTCGAAGATCAATGGCCACACAACCCCCATTTTTGTCGAAAATAGCCATGAATGACCATTTTCAAAAATACCAAAGGCTAACACATTCGGATTTTTGCCCAAGAAATGGTCTCCACCAGAAATCCAAGAATGTGATCTATGGCAAGGAAACATATGTGGGGTGAGGTGTATGAGCCTCTGGTCGATGATCAATTGCCACACAACCCCCATTTTGTCGAAAATAGCCATGAACGACCATTTTCAATAATACCGAAGGCTAACACCTACGGATTTTTGACCAAGAAATGGTCTCCACCATAAATCCAAGAATGTGATCTATGGCAAGGAAACATATGTGTAGTGAGGTGTATGAGCGTCTGGTCGATGATCAATGGCCACACAACCCCCATTTTTGTCGAAAATAGCCATGAACGACCATTTTCAATAATACCGAAGGCTAACACCTACGGATTTTTGACCAAGAAATGGTCTCCACCAGAAATCCAAGAATGTGATCTATGGCAAGGAAACATATGTGGGGTGAGGTGTATGAGTCTCTGGTCGATGATCAATGGCCACACAACCCCCATTTTTGTCGAAAATAGCCATGAACGACTATTTTCAATAATATCGAAGGCTAACACCTACGGATTTTTGACCAAGAAATGGTCTCCACCAGAAATCCAAGAATGTGATCTACGACAAGGAAACATATGTGGGGTGAGGTGTATGAGCCTCTGGTCGATGATCAATGGTCACACAACCTCCATTTTCAATCATACCGAAGGGTAACACGTACGGATTTTTGACCAAGAAATGGTCTCCACCAGAAATCCAAGAATGCGATCTATGGCAAGGAAACATATGTGGGGTGAGGTGTATGAGCGTCTGGTCGATGATCAATGGCCACACAACCCCCATTTTTGTCGAAAATAGCCATGAACGACCATTTTCAATAATACCGAAGGCTAACACCTACGGATTTTTGACCAAGAAATGGTCTCCACCAGAAATCCAAGAATGTGATCTACGACAAGGAAACATATGTGGGGTGAGGTGTATGAGCCTCTGGTCGACGATCAATGGCCACACAACCCCCATTTTGCCGAAAATAGCCATGAACGACCATTTTCAATAATACCGAAGGCTAACACCTACGGATTTTTGACCAAGAAATGGTCTCCACCAGAAATCCAAGAATGTGATCTATGGCAAGGAAACATATGTGGGGTGAGGTGTATGAGCCTCTAGTCGATGAACAATGGCCACACAACCCCCATTTTTGTCGAAAATAGCCATGAATGACCATTTTCAAAAATACCAAAGGCTAACACGTACAGATTTTTGACCAAGAAATGGTCTCCACCAGAAATCCAAGAATGTGATCTATGGCAAGGAAACATATGTGGGGTGAGGTGTATGAGCGTCTGGTCGATGATCAATGGCCACACAACCCCCATTTTTGTCGAAAATAGCCATGAACGACCATTTTCAATAATATCGAAGGCTAACACCTACGGATTTTTTACCAAGAAATGGTCTCCACCAGAAATCCAAGAATGTGATCTACGACAAGGAAACATATGTGGGGTGAGGTGTATGAGCCTCTGGTCGACGATCAATGGCCACACAACCCCCATTTTGCCGAAAATAGCCATGAATGACCATTTTAAATAATACCGAAGGCTAACACGTACGAGTTTTTAACCAAGAAATGGTTTCCACCAGAAATCCAAGAATGTGATCTATGGCAAGGAAACATATGTGGGGTGAGGTGTATGAGCCTCTGGTCGATGATCAATGGCCACACAACCCTAATTTTTGTCGAAAATAGTCATGAACGACCATTTTCAATAATACTAGAGGCTAACACCTACGGATTTTAGACCAAGAAATGGTCTCCACCAGAAATCCAAGAATGTGATCTATGGCAAGGAAACATATGTGGGGTGAGGTGTATGAGCGTCTGGTCGATGATCAATGGCCACACAACCCCCATTTTTGTCGAAAATAGCCATGAACGACCATTTTCAATAATATCGAAGGCTAACACCTACGGATTTTTGACCAAGAAATGGTCTCCACCAGAAATCCAAGAATGTGATCTATGGCAAGGAAACATATGTGGGGTGAGGTGTATGAGCTTCTGGTCGATGATCAATGGCCACACAACCCCCATTTTTGTCGAAAATAGCCATGATCGACCATTTTCAATAATATCGAAGGCTAACACCTACGGATTTTTGACCAAGAAATGGTCTCCACCAGAAATCCAAGAATGTGATCTACGACAAGGAAACATATGTGGGGTGAGGTGTATGAGCCTCTGGTCGACGATCAATGGCCACACAACCCCCAGTTAGCCTTCGATATTATTGAAAATGGTCGTTCATGGCTATTTTCGACAAAAATGGGGGTTGTGTGGCCATTGATCATCGACCAGAGGCTCATACACCTCACCCCACATTTGTTTCCTTGCCATAGATCACATTCTTGGATTTCTGGTGGAGACCATTTCTTGGTCAAAAATCCGTACGTGTTAGCCTTCGGTATTATTGAAAATGGTCGTTCATGGCTATTTTCGGCAAAATGGGGGTTCTGTGGCCATTGATCATCGACCAGACGCTCATACACCTCACCCCACATATGTTTCCTTGCCATAGATCACATTCTTGGATTTCTGGTGGAGACCATTTCTTGGTCTAAAATCGTAGGTGTCAGCCTCTAGTATTATTGAAAATGGTCGCTCATGGCTATTATCAAGGTCGCTCATGGCTATTTTCATAAAAAATTGGGGTTGTGTGGCCATTTATCATCGACCAGAGGCTCATAAACCTCACCCCACATATGTTTCCTTGCCATAGATTACATTCTTGGATTTCTGGTGGAAACCATTTCTTGGTTAAAAACTCGTACGTGTTAGCCTTCGATATTATTGAAAATAGTCGTTCATGGCTATTTTCGACAAAAATGGGGGTTGTGTGGCCATTGATCATCGACCAGACGCTCATACACCTCACCCCACATATGTTTCCTTGCCATAGATCACATTCTTGGATTTATGGTGGAGACCATTTCTTGGTCAAAAATCCGTAGGTGTTAGCCTTCGGTATTATTGAAAATGGTCGTTCATGGCTATTTTCGACAAAAATGGGGGTTGTGTGGCCATTGATCGTCGACCAGACGCTCATACACCTCACCCCACATATGTTTCCTTGCCATAGATTACATTCTTGGATTTATGGTGGAGACCATTTCTTGGTCAAAAATCCGTAGGTGTTAGCCTTCGGTATTATTGAAAATGGTCGTTCATGGCTATTTTCGGTAAAATGGGGGTTCTGTGGCAATTGATCATCGACCAGAGGCTCGTACACCTCACCCCACATATGTTTCCTTGCCATAGATCACATTCTTGGATTTCTGGTGGAGACCATTTCTTGGGCAAAAATCCGAATGTGTTAGCCTTTGGTATTTTTGAAAATGGTCATTCATGGCTATTTTCGACAAAAATGGGGGTTGTGTGGCCATTGATCTTCGACCAGAGGCTCATACACCTCACTACACATATTTTTCCTTGCCATAGATCACATTCTTGGATTTATGGTGGAGACCATTTCTTGGTCAAAAATCCGTAGGTGTTAGCCTTCAGTGTCATTGAAAATGGTCGTTCATGGCTATTTTCGACAAAAATTAGGGTTGTGTGGCCATTGATCGTCGACCAGAGGCTCATACACCTCACCCCACATATGTTTCCTTGCCATAGATCACATTCTTGGATTTCTGGTGGAGACCATTTCTTGGTCAAAAATCCGTAGGTGTTAGCCTTCGGTATTATTGAAAATGGTCATTCATGGCTATTTTCGGCAAAATGGGGGTTGTGTGGCCATTGATCGTCGACCAGAGGCTCATACACCTCACCCCACATATGTTTCCTTGCCATAGATCACATTCTTGGATTTCTGGTGGAAACCATTTCTTGGTCTAAAATCCGTAGGTGTTAGCCTCTAGTATTATTGAAAATGGTCGCTCATGGCTATTTTCAAGGTCGCTCATGGCTATTTTCATAAAAAATGGGGGTTGTGTGGCCATTGATCATCGACCAGAGGCTCGTAAACCTCACCCCGACCATTTCTTGGTCAAAAATCCGTACGTGTTAGCCTTTGGTATTATTGAAAATGGTCGTTCATGGCTATTTTCGACAAAAATGGGGGTTGTGTGGCCATTGATCGTCGACCAGACGCTCATACACCTCACCCCACATATGTTTCCTTGTCGTAGATCACATTCTTGGATTTCTGGTGGAGACCATTTCTTGGTTAAAAATCCGTAGGTCTTAGCCTCTAGTATTATTGAAAATAGTCGCTCATGGCTATTTTCATAAAAAATGGGGGCTGTGTGGCCATTGATCATCGACCAGAGGCTCATACACCTCACCCCACATATGTTTCCTTGCCATAGATTACATTCTTGGATTTCTGGTGGAAACCATTTCTTGGTTAAAAACTCGTACGTGTTAGCCTTCGGTATTATTGAAAATGGTCATTCATGGCTATTTTCGACAAAAATGGGGGTTGTGTGGCCATTGATCATCGACCAGAGGCTCGTACACCTCACCCCACATATGTTTCCTTGCCATAGATCACATTCTTGGATTTCTGGTGGAGACCATTTCTTGGTCAAAAATCCGTACGTGTTAGCCTTTGGTATTTTTGAAAATGGTCATTCATGGCTATTTTCGACAAAAATGGGGGTTGTGTGGCCATTGATCATCGACTAGAGGCTCATACACCTCACCCCACATATGTTTCCTTGCCATAGATCACATTCTTGGATTTCTGGTGGAGACCATTTCTTGGTCAAAAATCCGTAGGTGTTAGCCTTCGGTATTATTGAAAATGGTCGTTCATGGCTATTTTCGACAAAAATGGGGGTTGTGTGGCCATTGATCATCGACCAGACGCTCATACACCTCACCCCACATATGTTTCCTTGCCATAGATCACATTCTTGGATTTCTGGTGGAGACCTTTTCTTGGTCCAAAATCCGTAGGTGTTAGCCTCTAGTATTATTGAAAATGGTCGCTCATGGCTATTTTCAAGGTCGCTCATGGCTATTTTCATAAAAAATGGGGGTTGTGTGGCCATTTATCATCGACTAGAGGCTCATACACCTCACCCCACATATGTTTCCTTGCCATAGATTACATTCTTGGATTTCTGGTTGTTGGGGGCCTTCGTCCTCCGAAGGTCCTCAAAAACATGGTTTGACAATGTTTTCCAAGTGGATTATGTGAGCAGGTGTTTTCGGGTTCAGAACTATGAATATGAAGCACGGTCGGGACGAAGCTTGAACCAGACGAAGGACGAGCGCAGGCGAAGCTGTGCGCAGGAGAGCTTCGGCGCAATTGCTGAGGGGGGAACCGACTTAAAGATGAAAAGACTGCGTGGACCTTGACTGATTTCCGTAGGCTGTTAACAAATGTAATGGATATGGATGTAATTTCATGTGGGCTGCGTCCCGCATCTATAAATAGATGAACAGTACCCCCGTACTGTTCACGCTGACTTGGCATTTTGCGTCACGCTTGTACTTTTTACCTTCTCTCAGGACCGAAGGTACATTTGTAATTCATAATCATTTCTATTCCTTTGTATTAATAAAATAGAAATGATTCCATGATTTACATTCCATGTTTTTTATGAGTCCTTCATTATTACGTGCTGAATTTACGAAGGTATGTTTCTTGTGACCTTCGTCCGGAACTCATCATTCCCGATAGGAAGTAATGTTCGATAGGACGAAGGGCCTTAACGTTTAACATCTTTTATGTTGCCTTGTTCTTAATCCGAAGCATTTAAGAACAAGCCCCCAACATTGGCGCCCACCTCCGGTGAACTCACTTCCACTTCAAGCTTTTTTTTGAACACCTTCGGAAGCTATGGCGCCGAAGAAAGCTTCAGCGACCGGGGCTTCAGCACTGCAACCGCTGGACCACAACCAGGAGACCGTCTCTCTTCGGGAAGCCCGAAGCCAGAAGAGAAAGGCTCTCAGCCCGACACTTCAGAAAGAAGAGCTAGACCAAGAAATCAGGGATATGGAAATGCTACACCAACAAGTACAAAGGAAGAAGGAGAAGATGGCCCGCCTAGCTGAGTTGCAAAGGCAGATAGACGAAGCTTCTGAGGAAGTCCGTCATCTCACTCACGATGAGCAGAACAGAAGGCCTCATCAGAAAGACCTTCATCAGGAGGGCTTCGTCAACGAAGATGACTGGTATGATAATTTCCATCAGGGAAATTTTGTTTTTGATGAAGCTTCTCCTCTGTCTGCTGAGCTGCAGGCTACACCTTGGCCTCCATCTTATAAGCCACCTCAGCTCCCCATGTTTGATGGTCACTCCGACCCGAAGCAATTCTTGATGAGTTACGAAGCAACGGTGTCTTCGTACGGGGGCAATGCTGCAGTTATGGCGAAGTCTTTCGTCATGGCCGTCAGGAATGTTGCTCAGACCTGGTATTCCTCCCTCCGGCCAGGAACAATAACTTCATGGCAGAAGCTGAAGGATATGTTACTGACCAGTTTTCAAGGATTTCAGACAAAGCCAGTCACAGCTCAAGCCCTGTTCCAGTGTACTCAGGATCACGAAGAGTACCTTCAGGCGTATGTCCGAAGGTTTTTACGATTGAGGGCACAGGCACCAACGGTGCCCAATGAAATTGTTATCGAAGCTATGATCAAGGGGCTTCGTCCTGGGCCTGCAGCTCAATACTTTGCTAGAAAGCCTCCTCAGACCTTGGAGAAATTGCTCCAAAAGATGGATGAGTACATTCGCGCTGACAATGACTTTCGTCAAAGAAGGGAGGAGGCCTTCAGATTTTCTGAAATGGCCAGGGGCTTCGGAGGAAGATACTACCCGAGACATGTCCGTTCTATCCACAACACTCAGAATGATGATAAGGGGAGCCAGAACAGACCGCAATGCTCATCACAGGCTTCAGGGCAACAACAAACTTCCTTCCGGCCACCAGCCCCAAGAGGCAGAGGCGCTAGGGGCTTCGGCGGAAGATTCGGAGATCAGCCAAGGAGACTGTTTTGCTTGTTCTGTGGAGAAGGCAAGGGCCATACCACTAGGTCGTGCCATATTACGATCCAGAAGCAAAAGGAAATTGCCGAAGCTGCATCTCAACAAGCTCAGCCGAAGCAGGTCATGCATACTGCTTCGTATCATCCGCCTTATGTCCCACAATACATAGACAACCACCCTGCAGCTTCTGTAGCTTCGGCAAGTCAACCTCAAGCTTCCTGGCAGCAGCTTCCGCCTCCACCTCCATTACAGCAGGGTCAACAGCCAGAAGGGAATCAACATGCTCCACATCAGAGGGATTTCAGAGAACAGTCCGAAGCTCGCACAGTCAACAGCACTGTGCCAGAGTCGAAGCACATTTATTGATACATATCCTACCTTTGATAGCAGTCTTTCCTTTTCAGTTTTATTTTCTGCGAAACAAAAAACATTGATAGTTTTCATGTAATAATTTCGTTGTTCTCCACGAGGAAGATCTATTTGCTCCACAAGCTTAAGTTGCTGAAGTTCAAAATTTTTTCCGTTACCAAGGAGGACCTTCGAATTAGAAATCCTTCGGAGCAACAGAAAGCCGTTCTAAGGAACGCAGAGTAAGTTTGCAAGGTCACAAAAAGCCGTTCCAAAGGGAGCGCAGTGTAAGTTTTCTGCTCAGAAGTCGTTCCTAAGGGAATGCAGAGCCTACAGCGAAAAGTCAACGCTGATACCGCCTAAGTAAAGGGCGAAGAAGCTCCTAAGGGAGGCTTACAGCGAAAAGTCAACGCTGATACCGCCTAAGTAAAGGGCGAAGAAGCTCCTAAGGGAGGCTTACAGCGAAAAGTCAACGCTGAGATCGTCTAAGTAAAAGACGAAGAAGCTCCAAAGACGTTCCTAAGGGAATGCAGAGCTTATGAATATATTTTATGAGTATCTTCGGAACAAATGTCACATGCATAGCATAACATCATCACATCATTTTGCATAACATAAACATCATACATCATATTGCATTTGGCAAAAGAAAGTGACACTCTCAACCTTCGAAAGGATGCTCCGAGAAAGTGATATCGAAATTGTATAGCTTCGGATTACAGCTTCGGAGAACATTTCTATGAAACATGGGCAAGCTTTATCAGATCAATATTGAGATTGTATAGCTACGGAGTATAGCTTCGGATAATGATTTCACGAAGCATGGATGTGATCCATCAGAATAATTTTAACGAAGAATGCCTTCTTCACGAAGCATGAAAAGAAGGGAAGGTGTTTTTTCGCCGAAGGCTCAAAAAGGTATGTATATAGAGTTTCATGCATCGTGAAGAATTGAATAATGAAAAAAAAAAAAACTTGTATATTACATCCAAATGTACAAAATATTACATAGATCACAATTTAAATGTTTTTCTAGCAGCATCTAGTCCTCTCTTAATACTTCTTCGGCGACTTCATTTAAAAGTTGATCAACAACCTTGTCCATGATAGCTTCGGCCATTTGTTTGATTTCTTCATCTCCTTTTGTGTAAGGGTCGGCAGTTGACCCAGCAGCTGCCGAGGGAAGAGAACATTTCTTCGTCACTATCGCAAACAATATGCAGAGTTTGAAATGAAAATTACAACGCAACAAGAATGATTAATTGGTACCTAATTGTCTTTCAGGCTCCGTACTCCCTTCGGCAGCCTCTGCTACTTTTCTAGCATCATGTATGCCTTTTTCGCTTTTTTGGATGATCTCTTGCGCCATTTCTCGGCCGCCGTCGTTCCAGATATCCGTAAAAAATTTACCGCCAACCACGCTTGCTTCGGCCGAGGGGTCCTTAATGTCTTCGGAAGATAAGGCAGCTTCGGACTGAGCTAGAAATTTTACATGATCACAACCTTTCTTCTCCAAGACAGAAGCGATCCCTCTGGCGCCCGAAAAAGCGCAGATATCGCTGCGACTGTTCAGAATCTCTTCGAAGGCTTCTGCTTCATGGCTAATCCATTCCAACGGATCTTCGGGATTGCCTCGAGAAAAATTTTCTTCGCTGGAAAAGGCGCCGACGCTGGCAAAGCTGGCTTTAATTTTATTCACACATTCTATAGATTTAACATAGCATTTCCCCTGGGATGACCGAAGCTCCTTGACTCTTGATTCCAATTTACCGACCATAAAATCACTAAGTTCTCGTTTCGTTTCCTCAAGCGCGCGCTCCTCTTTAGCTCTAGCCAGCTGTTTTTGAAGTTCTTTAATCTCGCGTTTTTGAGCTTCGGTCTGGGCCCTTGAAGCAGCTTCGTCTTTTTTCACTTTATCTACCAATGTAAGCAGAATTTTATCTTTTTCCAAAGCTTCGTTTCTCAGTTTGATAACTTCAGCGCGTAAATTATTAAATGCAATTTCATAACTTTCATCTTCGGCGCTCTTTTGCGCTCTTAGCGCGTTGCTTAGGATCAGGCCCTATACGAAGAAGAATTCATATAAGAAAAAAGGAACGAGTTGCGTAAAAAATAAGGGGGTTCTCTTTTCAAGCGTTAAATTCCCGTACCTTCAGGCTGTTGTACGCAAGACTGTCTGCGAGATCTTCTTTCGTCATGGCGCTTAATCCAGATTCAAGCTTCGGGAAACCAATACTCCTGGCCATTTCTCGGCAGACAGAGAGCTCTTTGTTGTCAGGCAGGCAGTATAAAAAATCGTCTTCATTTGTCCCATTGAATATTACTGCCCCCTTTGGATATTTTAACTCCTTTGCATAATGGTTAGCTTCATTAATTTCTTCTTCAGATAATTTTTTCCCCGAGGCGTGTCGAATGATGTAATCACACATGCTGGCAGGCGCTTCGGGGATGGCAGTGTCAGTTTCTTCAATTAAAATTGGTTCTGGTATTTTAACTGCTTCGGCTTCCAAAGGTTGTTCCTTGAAGGGCTCTGAAGGCCCAGCTTCAGCTTCAGCTTGTTGCATCGGAGTTTCAGAGGAAGTTTCAGCAATTTCAGCACTCTTTTTTGGAGTTGTGCTTGAAGATTTAATTGTCTCCAAGACATCTAGTACATTTACCATTCTCTTCCTTTTTGGGGTCACCATTGGACCCTTTTGGCTTTTTGCTGCTTCGACATTTACTACAGGACTAAAAATTTCTGATGTTTTTTCCTTAGTCAGATTTTTCGCTTCCTCCATTTTCTCTGTCAATGGTGCTTCGGCCATTTCTGCAATTTCTGGCAGCAAGGTTGGCTGTTCAGCTTCGGCGGCCGAAGAAGCTTCTCCAGTAAACTCAGGCACCGAAGCTGGTTCAATATGGCGTGGTCGGTGTGTGAGGACCTTCAACCTTTTTCCTTTTGGTTCTGGCTCGCTAGGAGCGGTTCCAGCTTCTTCTTTTTCAGAGGTTATGTTTTTCCTTTTTTGCCTTCGGATGGGATAGCAATAATCAGGGTAGAAGAACCCGACTGCATCGAACACTCGGTTCAGTCTCTTCTTTTTTCGGCCTCCGAAGGCTGCTGATAGAGCAGTATTTTCAGCCTTCGAATATGCCCCAAGTAATTCATCACTTAATGTTTCAATACTTTTCAGCCAGTCATCATCAGGTTCAATAAATTTATCTGCATATTTGAATGTGTACTTTAATCTGACTAGTCCGCCTTCGTCGGACTCTTTGATGGTTTCCTTTGGCATTTCCCACTTTTCTGCAAGTGGCCATACCCTGAAGGCAATGTGTTCTTGGACCAAGTCCCTTGTCCCAATAAACGAGCAGACTACCCCGAAGGCTCTTTGACATTCCTCGGCGGCTTCGTCCATTTCGACCTTCGGCCTTCGAAGGCCGAAGCGTTGCCAGATTGGGTGCATAATAATACTCTTTACATTCTCTTGAGCTGCTAGATCATTCTTTACATAAAACCATTCAGTCATCCAGGCTCCGGGCCACCTCTTCCGAAAGGTCGGCACAGGGCAGCTTGACCCGGAGCGGGCGCCGAAGCTGTAGCACCCGAAGTTGTTGTGGTATTGCTCCTTTCCCCAGGGCTTCGTCTCGTATAATAACTCATGAATGTTACAGAAGCTTTTAGCGTTCGGTTCCAAACCTTGGCTTCTTACAGCCCAGACAAAAATCCCCATCCTTATAATAGCTTCGGGAGTGAGTTGATGAAGGTAGACTTGGAATGTTTTCAATACCTCAACAACAAAATTGCTCAGGGGGAATCGAAGCCCAGCCTTGAGGAAGCTTCGGAAAATCACAACTTCATTCTCTTCGGGGGTGGGAGAAGTCTTTTCCCCGGCGTCAGCTCTCACAATAGATATGTCTCGGAAATATCGCCCCCTCATATTATCAATGTGACTCTGCTTGATGGTAGTTTTCCCAAAAACCGAGTGGCTTGGTCGCCACGGTCGATCTTCGCCCTCTTCCCCACCACTTTCCACATCAAAGCTGTCGCTGTCATCAGTATCCTCGGACAAACCTTCGAGAATCTCCTTCGTGATTTTCTCTGTATTGGTCTCTGCCATCGCTATCAGGAATCCCAGATTCTTCTCCTCCTCGAGACTCAGCTTCGTATCAGCCGGGATCTTCAGTTTCATCTCAGCAGGGGTTTTCTTGCCTTCAGACATCTTCGAGAACGATAAAAATTGTTCCCGAGGCCGAAGCTCCAAAATCAAAAAGAACAGCAAAACCCAATGAACAAGCGCTAAAAATTTTAGTGGGCCGAAGCAAAAGGCAAGTATGCGTACCAAATGAGTTGGCGGTGTGCTCTTATTTATACGCCCAGGGCGTTGAAAATTGAATGACCCCGCTTGTCAGTGAATATTGCTATTCTAGCAAAGGGAAGGTGTTTTTTCGGACCTTCGGCTTAAGGCCTTCGTCCATATCGCAATCTGAATTTATTGTCAAACAAATTAATATTGCGAGGGGCTACTGTTGGGGGCCTTCGTCCTCCGAAGGTCCTCAAAAACATGGTTTGACAATGTTTTCCAAGTGGATTATGTGAGCAGGTGTTTTCGGGTTCAGAACTATGAATATGAAGCACGGTCGGGACGAAGCTTGAACCAGACGAAGGACGAGCGCAGGCGAAGCTGTGCGCAGGAGAGCTTCGGCGCAATTGCTGAGGGGGGAACCGACTTAAAGATGAAAAGACTGCGTGGACCTTGACTGATTTCCGTAGGCTGTTAACAAATGTAATGGATATGGATGTAATTTCATGTGGGCTGCGTCCCGCATCTATAAATAGATGAACAGTACCCCCGTACTGTTCACGCTGACTTGGCATTTTGCGTCACGCTTGTACTTTTTACCTTCTCTCAGGACCGAAGGTACATTTGTAATTCATAATCATTTCTATTCCTTTGTATTAATAAAATAGAAATGATTCCATGATTTACATTCCATGTTTTTTATGAGTCCTTCATTATTACGTGCTGAATTTACGAAGGTATGTTTCTTGTGACCTTCGTCCGGAACTCATCATTCCCGATAGGAAGTAATGTTCGATAGGACGAAGGGCCTTAACGTTTAACATCTTTTATGTTGCCTTGTTCTTAATCCGAAGCATTTAAGAACAAGCCCCCAACACTGGTGGAAACCATTTCTTGGTTAAAAACTCGTACGTGTTAGCCTTCGGTATTATTGAAAATGGTCATTCATGGCTATTTTCGGCAAAATGGGGGTTGTGTGGCCATTGATCATCGACCAGAGGCTCATACACCTCACCCCACATATGTTTCCTTGTCGTAGATCACATTCTTGGATTTCTGGCGGAGACCATTTCTTGGTCAAAAATCCGTAGGTGTTAGCCTTCGATATTATTGAAAATGGTCATTCATGGCTATTTTCGGCAAAATGGGGGTTGTGTGGCCATTGATCGTCGACCAGAGGCTCATACACCTCACCCCACATATGTTTCCTTGTCGTTGATCACATTCTTGGATTTCTGGTGGAGACCATTTCTTGGTCAAAAATCCGTAGGTGTTAGCCTTCGATATTATTGAAAATGGTCGTTCATGGCTATTTTCGACAAAAATGGGGGTTGTGTGGCCAATGATCATCGACCAGAGGCTCATACACCTCACCCCACATATGTTTCCTTGCCATAGATCACATTCTTGGATTTCTAGTGGTGACCATTTCTTGGTCAAAAATCCGTAGGTGTTAGCCTTCGGTATTATTGAAAATGGTCGGTCATGGCTATTTTCGACAAAAATGGGGGTTGTGTGGCCATTGATCATCGACCAGACGCTCATACACCTCACCCCACATATGTTTCCTTGCCATAGATCACATTCTTGGATTTCTGGTGGAGACCATTTCTTGGTCTAAAATCCGTAGGTGTTAGCCTCTAGTATTATTGAAAATGGTCGCTCATGGCTATTTTCAAGGTCGGTCATGGCTATTTTCATAAAAAATGGGGGTTGTGTGGCCATTTATCATCGACTAGAGGCTCATAAACCTCACCCCACATATGTTTCCTTGCCATAGATCACATTCTTGGATTTTTGGTGGAGACCATTTCTTGGTCAAAAATCCGTAGGTGTTAGCCTTCGGTATTATTGTAAATGATCGTTCATGGCTATTTTCGACAAAAATGGGGGTTGTGTGGCCATTGATCATCGACCAGAGGCTCGTCCACCTCACCCCTCATATGTTTCCTTGCAATAGATCACATTCTAGGATTTCTGGTAGAGACCATTTCTTGGTCTAAAATCCGTAGGTGTTAGCCTCTAGTATTATTGAAAATGGTCGCTCATGGCTATTTTCAAGGTCGCTCATGGCTATTTTCATAAAAAATGGGGGTTGTGTGGCCATTTATCATCGACTAGAGGCTCATAGACCTCACCCCACATATGTTTCCTTGCCATAGATTACATTCTTGGATTTCTGGTGGAAACCATTTCTTGGTTAAAAACTCGTACGTGTTAGCCTTCGGTATTATTGAAAATGGTCATTCATGGCTATTTTCGGCAAAATGGGGGTTGTGTGGCCATTGATCGTCGACCAGAGGCTCATACACCTCACCCCACATATGTTTCCTTGTCGTAGATCACATTCTTGGATTTCTGGCGGAGACCATTTCTTGGTCAAAAATCCATAGGTGTTAGCCTTCGGTATTATTGAAAATGGTCGTTCATGGCTATTTTCGACAAAATGGGGGTTGTGTGCAATTGATCATCGACCAGAGGCTCATACACCTCACCCCACATATGTTTCCTTGCCATAGATCACATTCTTGGATTTCTGGTGGAGACCATTTCTTGGTCAAAAATCCGTACGTGTTAGCCTTTGGTATTTTTGAAAATGGTCATTCATGGCTATTTTCGACAAAAATGGGGGTTGTGTGGCCATTGATCATCGACTAGAGACTCATACACCTCACCCCACATATGTTTCCTTGCCATAGATTACATTCTTGGATTTCTGGTGGAGACCATTTCTTGGTCAAAAATCCGTAGGTGTTAGCCTTCGGTATTATTGTAAATGGTCATTCATGGCTATTTTCGACAAAAATGGGGGTTGTGTGGCCATTGATCATCGACCAGAGGCTCATACACCTCACCCCACATATGTTTCCTTGCCATAGATCACATTCTTGGATTTCTGGTGGAGACCATTTCTTGGTCAAAAATCCGTAGGTCTTAGCCTCTAGTATTATTGAAAATGGTCTCTCATGGCTATTTTCATAAAAATTGGGGGTTGTGTGGCCATTGATCATCGACCAGAGGCTCGTACACCTCACCCCACATATGTTTCCTTGCCATAGTTCACATTCTTGGATTTCTGGTGGAGACCATTTCTTGGTCAAAAATCCGTAGGTGTTAGCCTTCGATATTATTGAAAATGGTCGTTCATGGCTATTTTCGACAAAAATGGGGGTTGTGTGGCCATTGATCATCGACCAGAGGCTCATACACCTCACCCCACATATGTTTCCTTGCCATAGATCACATTCTTGGATTTCTGGTGGAGACCATTTCTTGGTAAAAAATTCGTAGGTCTTAGCCTCTAATATTATTGAAAATGGTCGCTCATGGCTATTTTCATAAAAAAATGGGGGTTGTGTGGCCATTTATCATCGACTAGAGGCTCATAAATCTCACCCCACATATGTTTCCTTGCCATAGATCACATTCTTGGATTTCTGGTGGAGACCATTTCTTGGTTAAAAATCCGTAGGTGTTAGCCTTCGGTATTATTGAAAATGGTCGTTCATGGCTATTTTCGACAAAAATGGGGGTTGTGTGGCCATTGATCATCGACCAGACGCTCATACACCTCACCCCACATATGTTTCCTTGCCATAGATCACATTCTTGGATTTCTGGTGGAGACCATTTCTTGGTCTAAAATCCGTAGGTGTTAGCCTCTAGTATTATTGAAAATGGTCGCTCATGGCTATTTTCAAGGTCGCTCATGGCTATTTTCATAAAAATGGGGGTTGTGTGGCCATTTATCATCGACTAGAGGCTCATAAACCTCACCCCACATATGTTTCCTTGCCATAGATTACATTCTTGGATTTCTGGTGGAAACCATTTCTTGGTTAAAAACTCGTACGTGTTAGCCTTCGGTATTATTGAAAATGGTCATTCATGGCTATTTTCGGCAAAATGGGGGTTGTGTGGCCATTGATCGTCGACCAGAGGCTCATACACCTCACCCCACATATGTTTCCTTGTCGTAGATCACATTCTTGGATTTCTGGTGGAGACCATTTCTTGGTCAAAAATCCGTAGGTGTTAGCCTTCGATATTATTGAAAATGGTCGTTCATGGCTATTTTCGACAAAAATGGGGGTTGTGTGGCCATTGATCATCGACCATAGGCTCATACACCTCACCCCACATATGTTTCCTTGCCATAGATCACATTCTTGGATTTCTGGTGGAGACCATTTCTTGGTCAAAAATCCGTAGGTGTTAGCCTTTGGTATTATTGTAAATGGTCATTCATGGCTATTTTCGACAAAAATGGGGGTTGTGTGGCCATTGATCATCGACGAGAGGCTCATACACCTCACCCCACATATGTTTCCTTGCCATAGATCACATTCTTGGATTTCTGGTGGAGACCATTACTTGGTCAAAAATCCGTAGGTCTTAGCCTCTAGTATTATTGAAAATGGTCGCTCATGGCTATTTTCATAAAAAATGGGGGTTGTGTGGCCATTGATCATCGACCAAGCCATGAACGACCATTTTCAAAAATACCAAAGGCTAACACGTACGGATTTTTGACCAAGAAATGGTCTCCACCAAAAATCCAAGAATGTGATCTATGGCAAGGAAACATATGTGGGGTGAGGTTTATGAACCTCTAGTCGATGAAAATGGCCACACAACCCCCATTTTTTATGAAAATAGCCATGAGCGACCTTGAAAATAGCCATGAGCGACCATTTTCAATAATACTAGAGGCTAACACCTACGGATTTTAGACCAAGAAATGGTCTCAACCAGAAATCCAAGAATGTGATCTATGGCAAGGAAACATATGTGGGGTGAGGTGTATGAGCGTCTGGTCGATGATCAATGGCCACACAACCCCCATTTTTGTCGAAAATAGCCATGAACGACCATTTTCAATAATACCGAAGGCTAACACCTACAGATTTTTGACCAAGAAATGGTCTCCACCAGAAATCCAAGAATGTGATCTATGGCAAGGAAACATATGTGGGGTGAGGTGTATGAGCCTCTGGTCGATGATCAATGGCCACACAACCCCCATTTTTGTCGAAAATAGCCATGAACGACCATTTTCAATAATATCGAAGGCTAACACCTACGGATTTTTGACCAAGAAATGGTCTCCACCAGAAATCCAAGAATGTGATCTATGACAAGGAAACATATGTGGGGTGAGGTGTATGAGCCTCTGGTCGACGATCAATGGCCAAACAACCCCCATTTTGCCGAAAATAGCCATGAGCGACCATTTTCAATAATATTAGAGGCTAAGACCTACGGATTTTTGACCAAGAAATGGTCTCCACCAGAAATCCAAGAATGTGATCTATGGCGAGGAAACATATGTGGGGTGAGGTGTATGAGCCTCTGGTCGATGATCAATGGCCACACAACCCCCATTTTTGTCGAAAATAGCCATGAACGACCATTTTCAATAATACCGAAGGCTAACACCTACGGATTTTTGACCAAGAAATGGTCTCCACCAGAAATCCAAGAATGTGATCTATGGCAAGGAAACATATGTGGGGTGAGGTGTACGAGCCTCTGGTCGATGATCAATGGCCGCAGAACCCCCATTTTGCCGAAAATAGCCATGAACGACCATTTTCAATAATACCGAAGGCTAACACCTACGGATTTTTGACCAAGAAATGGTCTCCACCAGAAATCCAAGAATGTGATCTATGGCAAGGAAACATATGTGGGGTGAGGTGTACGAGCCTCTGGTCGATGATCAATGGCCACAGAACCCCCATTTTGCCGAAAATAGCCATGAACGACCATTTTCAATAATACCGAAGGCTAACACGTACGAGTTTTTGACCAAGAAATGGTCTCCACCAGAAATCGAAGAATGTGATCTATGGCAAGGAAACATATGTGGGGTGAGGTGTATGAGCCTCTGGTCGATGATCAATGGCCACACAACCCCCATTTTTGTCGAAAATAGCCATGAACGACCATTTTCAATAATATCGAAGGCTAACACCTACGGTTTTTTGACCAAGAAATGGTCTCCACCAGAAATCCAAGAATGTGATCTACGACAAGGAAACATATGTGGGGTGAGGTGTATGAGCCTCTAGTCGACAATCAATGGCCACACAACCCCCATTTTGCCGAAAATAGCCATGAATGACCATTTTCAATAATACCGAAGGCTAACACGTACGCGTTTTTAACCAAGAAATGGTTTCCACCAGAAATCCAAGAATGTAATCTATGGCAAGGAAACATATGTGGGGTGAGGTTTATGAGCCTCTAGTCGATGATAAATGGCCACACAACCCCCATTTTTTATGAAAATAGCCATGAGCGACCTTGAAAATAGCCATGAGCGACCATTTTCAATAATACTAGAGGCTAACACCTACGGATTTTAGACCAAGAAATGGTCTCCACCAGAAATCCAAGAATGTGATCTATGGCAAGGAAACAAATGTGGGGTGAGGTGTATGAGCGTCTGGTCGATGATCAATGGCCACACAACCCCCATTTTTGTCGAAAATAGCCATGAACGACCATTTTCAATAATACCGAAGGCTAACACCTACGGATTTTTGACCAAGAAATGGTCTCCACCAGAAATCCAAGAATGTGATCTATGGCAAGGAAACATATGTGGGGTGAGGTGTATGAGCCTCTAGTCGATGATCAATGGCCACACAACCCCCATTTTTGTCGAAAATAGCCATGAATGACCATTTTCAAAAATACCAAAGGCTAACACGTATGGATTTTTGACCAAGAAATGGTCTCCACGAGGAATCCAAGAATGTGATCTATGGCAAGGAAACATATGTGGGGTGAGGTGTATGATCCTCTGGTCGATGATCAATGGCCACACAACCCCCATTTTGCCGAAAATAGCCATGAACGACCATTTTCAATAATACCGAAGGCTAACACGTACGAGTTTTTAACCAAGAAATGGTCTCCACCAGAAATCCAAGAATGTGATCTATGGCAAGGAAACATATGTGGGGTGAGGTTTATGAGCCTCTAGGTGATGATAAATGGCCACACAACCCCCATTTTTTATGAAAATAGCCATGAGTGACCATTTTCATTAATACTAGAGGCTAAGACCTACGGATTTTAGACCAAGAAATGGTCACCACCAGAAATCCAAGAATGTGATCTATGGCAAGGAAACATATGTGGGGTGAGGTGTATGAGCATCTGGTCGATGATCAATGGCCACACACCCCCATTTTTGTCGAAAATAGCCATGAACGACCATTTTCAATAATACCGAAGGCTAACACCTACGGATTTTTGACCAAGAAATGGTCTCCACCAGAAATCCAAGAATGTGATCTATGGCAAGGAAACATATGTGGGGTGAGGTGTATGAGCCTCTAGTCGATGATCAATGGCCACACAACCCCCATTTTTGTCGAAAATAGCCATGAACGACCATTTTCAATAATACCGAAGGCTAACACCTACGGATTTTTGACCAAGAAATGGTCTCCACCAGAAATCCAAGAATGTGATCTATGGCAAGGAAACATATGTGGGGTGAGGTGTATGAGCCTCTGGTCGATGATCAATGGCCACACAACCCCCATTTTGCCGAAAATAGCCATGAATGACCATTTTCAATAATACTGAAGGCTAACACGTACGAGTTTTTAACCAAGAAATGGTTTCCACCAGAAATCCAAGAATGTAATCTATGGCAAGGAAATATATGTTGGGTGAGGTTTATGAGCCTCTAGTCGATGATAAATGGCCACACAACCCCCATTTTTTATGAAAATAGCCATGAGCGACCTTGAAAATAGCCATGAGCGACCATTTTCAATAATACTAGAGGCTAACACCTACAGATTTTAGACCAAGAAATGGTCTCCACCAGAAATCCAAGAATGTGATCTATGGCAAGGAAACATATGTGGGGTGAGGTGTATGAGCGTCTGGTCGATGATCAATGGCCACACAACCCCCATTTTTGTTGAAAATAGCCATGAACGACCATTTTCAATAATACCGAAGGCTAACACCTACGGATTTTTGACCAAGAAATGTCTGCACCAGAAATCCAAGAATGTGATCTATGGCAAGGAAACATATGTGGGGTGAGGTGTATGAGCCTCTAGTCGATGATCAATGGCCACACAACCCCCATTTTTGTCGAAAATAGCCATGAATGACCATTTTCAAAAATACCAAAGGCTAACACGTACGGATTTTTAACCAAGAAATGGTCTCCACCAGAAATCCAAGAATGTGATCTATGGCAAGGAAACATATGTGGGGTGAGGTGTACGAGCCTCTGGTTGATGATCAATGGCCACACAACCCCCATTTTGCCGAAAATAGCCATGAATGACCATTTTCAATAATACCGAAGGCTAACACGTACATCTATGGCAAGGAAACATATGTGTAGTGAGGTGTACGAGCCTCTGGTCGATGATCAATGGCCACAGAACCCCCATTTTGCCGAAAATAGCCATGAACGACCATTTTCAATAATACCGAAGGCTAACACCTACGGATTTTTGACCAAGAAATGGTCTCCACCAGAAATCCAAGAATGTGATCTATGGTAAGGAAACATATGTGGGGGTTGTGTGGCCATTGATCATCGACTAGAGGCTCGTACACCTCACCCCACATATGTTTCCTTGCCATAGATCACATTCTTGGATTTCTGGTGGGGACCATTTCTTGGTCAAAAATCCGTAGGTGTTAGCCTTCGATATTATTGTAAATGGTCATTCATGGCTATTTTCGACAAAAATGGGGGTTGTGTGGCCATTGATCATCGACCATAGGCTCATACACCTCACCCCACATATGTTTCCTTGCCATAGATCACATTCTTGGATTTCTGGTGGAGACCATTTCTTGGTTAAAAACTCGTACGTGTTAGCCTTCGGTATTATTGAAAATGGTCATTCATGGCTATTTTCGGCAAAATGGGGGTTGTGTGGCCATTGATCATCGACCAGAGGCTCATACACCTCACTACACATATGTTTCCGTGCCATATATCACATTCTTGGATTTATGGTGGAGACCATTTCTTGGTCAAAAATCCGTAGGTGTTAGCCGTCAGTGTCATTGAAAATGGTCGTTCATGGCTATTTTCGACAAAAATTAGGGTTGTGTGGCCATTGATCATCGACCAGGGGCTCGTACACCTCACCCCACACCCATTTTTTATGAAAATATCCATGAGCGACCTTGAAAATAGCCATGAGCGACCATTTTCAATAATATTAGAGGCTAAGACCTACAGATTTTTGACCAAGAAATGGTCTCCACCAGAAATCCAAGAATGTGATCTATGGCAAGGAAACATATGTGGGGTGAGGTGTATGAGCCTCTGGTTGATGATCAATGGCCACACAACCCCCATTTTGCCGAAAATAGCCATGAATGACCATTTTCAAAAATACCAAAGGCTAACACGTACGGATTTTTGACCAAGAAATGGTCTCCACCAGAAATCCAAGAATGTGATCTATGGCAAGGAAACATATGTGGGGTGAGGTGTACAAGCCTCTGGTCGGTGATCAATGGCCACACAACCCCCATTTGTGTCGAAAATAGCCATGAATGACCATTTTCAATAATACCGAAGGCTAACACCTACGGATTTTTGACCAAGAAATGGTCTCTACCATAAATCCAAGAATGTGATATATGGCAAGGAAACATATGTGTAGTGAGGCCAGACGCTCATACACCTCACCCCACATATGTTTCCTTGCCATAGATCACATTCTTGGATTTCTGGTGGAGACCATTTCTTGGTCAAAAATCCGTAGGTGTTAGCCTTCGGTATTATTGAAAATGGTCGTTCATGGCTATTTTCGACAAAAATGGGGGTTGTGTGGCCATTGATCATCGACCAGAGGCTCATACACCTCACCCCACATATGTTTCCTTGCCATAGATCACATTCTTGGATTTCTGGTGGAGACCATTTCTTGGTCAAAAATCCGTAGGTGTTAGCCTTCGGTATTATTGAAAATGGTCGTTCATGGCTATTTTCATAAAAATGGGGGTTGTGTGGCCATTGATCATCGACCAAAGGCTCATACACCTCACCCCACATATGTTTCCTTGCCATAGATCACATTCTTGGATTTCTGGTGGCGACCATTTCTTGGTCAAAAATCCGTAGGTGTTAGCCTTCGGTATTATTGTAAATGGTCATTCATGGCTATTTTCGACAAAAATGGGGGTTGTGTGGCCATTGATCATCGACCAGAGGCTCATACACCTCACCCCACATATGTTTCCTTGCCATAGATCACATTCTTGGATTTCTGGTGGAGACCATTTCTTGGTCAAAAATCTGTAGGTCTTAGCCTCTAATATTATTGAAAATGGTCGCTCATGGCTATTTTCATAAAAAAATGGGGGTTGTGTGGCCATTGATCATCGACCAGACGCTCATACACCTCACCCCACATATGTTTCCTTGCCATAGATCACATTCTTGGATTTCTGGTGGAGACCATTTCTTGGTCTAAAATCCGTAGGTGTTAGCCTCTAGTATTATTGAAAATGGTCCCTCATGGCTATTTTCAAGGTCGCTCATGGCTATTTTCATTAAAAATGGGGGTTGTGTGGCCATTTATCATCGACTAGAGGCTCATAAACCTCACCCCACATATGTTTCCTTGCCATAGATTACATTCTTGGATTTCTGGTGGAAACCATTTCTTGGTTAAAAGCTCGTACGTGTTAGCCTTCGGTATTATTGAAAATGGTCATTCATGGCTATTTTCGGCAAAATGGGGGTTGTGTGGCCATTGATCGTCGACCAGAGGCTCATACACCTCACCCCACATATGTTTCCTTGTCGTAGATCACATTCTTGGATTTCTGGTGGAGACCATTTCTTGGTCAAAAATCCGTAGGTGTTAGCCTTCGATATTATTGAAAATGGTCGTTCATGGCTATTTTCGACAAAAATGGGGGTTGTGTGGCCATTGATCATCGACCAGAGGCTCATACACCTCACCCCACATATGTTTCCTTGCCATAGATCACATTCTTGGATTTCTGGTGGAGACCATTTCTTGGTCAAAAATCCATAGGTCTTAGCCTCTAATATTATTGAAAATGGTCGTTCATGGCTATTTTCGACAAAAATGGGGGTTGTGTGGCCATAGATCATCGACCAGAGGCTCATACACCTCACCCCACATATGTTTCCTTGCCATAGATCACATTCTTGGATTTCTGGTGGAGACCATTTCTTGGTCAAAAATCCGTAGGTGTTAGCCTTCGGTATTATTGAAAATGGTCGTTCATGCTATTTTCTACAAAAATAGGGGGGTTGTGTGGCCATTGATCATCGACCAGACGCTCATACACCTCACCCCACATATGTTTCCTTGCCATAGATCACATTCTTGGATTTCTGGTGGAGACCATTCCTTGGTCTAAAATCCGTAGGTGTTAGCCTCTAGTATTATTGAAAATGGTCGCTCATGGCTATTTTCAAGGTCGCTCATGGCTATTTTCATAAAAAATGGGGGTTGTGTGGCCATTTATCATTGACTAGAGGCTCATAAACCTCACCCCACATATGTTTCCTTGCCATAGATTACATTCTTGGATTTCTGGTGGAAACCATTTCTTGGTTAAAAACTCGTACGTGTTAGCCTTCGGTATTATTGAAAATGGTCATTCATGGCTATTTTCGGCAAAATGGGGGTTGTGTGGCCATTGATCATCGACCAGAGGCTCGTACACCTCACCCCACATATGTTTCCTTGCCATAGATCACATTCTTGGATTTCTGGTGGAGACCATTTCTTGGTCAAAAATCCGTACGTGTTAGCCTTTGGTATTTTTGAAAATGGTCATTCATGGCTATTTTCGACAAAAATGGGGGTTGTCTGGCCATTGATCATCGACTAGAGGCTCATACACCTCACCCCACATATGTTTCCTTGCCATAGATCACATTCTTGGATTTCTGGTGGAGACCATTTCTTGGTCAAAAATCCGTAGGTGTTAGCCTTCGGTATTATTGAAAATGGTCGTTCATGGCTATTTTCGACAAAAATGGGGGTTGTGTGGCCATTGATCATCGACCAGACGCTCATACACCTCACCCCACATATGTTTCCTTGTCATAGATCACATTCTTGGATTTCTGGTGGAGACCATTTCTTGGTCTAAAATCCGTAGGTGTTAGCCTCTAGTATTATTGAAAATGGTCGCTCATGGCTATTTTCAAGGTCGTTCATGGCTATTTTCGACAAAAATGGGGGTTGTGTGGCCATTGATCATCGACCAGACGCTCATACACCTCACCCCACATATGTTTCCTTGCCATAGATCACATTCTTGGATTTCTGGTGGAAACCATTTCTTGGTTAAAAACTCGTACGTGTTAGCCTTCGGTATTATTGAAAATGGTCATTCATGGCTATTTTCGACAAAAATGGGGGTTGTGTGGCCATTGATCATCGACAAGAGGCTCATAGACCACACCCCACATATGTTTCCTTGCCATAGATCACATTCTTGGATTTCTGGTGGAGACCATTTCTTGGTCAAAAATCCGTAGGTGTTAGCCTTCTGTATTATTGTAAATGGTCATTCTATGGCAAGGAAACATATGTGGGGTGAGGTGTATGAGCGTCTGGTCGATGATCAATGGCCACACAACCCCCATTTTTGCCGAAAATAGCCATGAGCGACCATTTTCAATAATACTAGAGGCTAAGACCTACGGATTTTTGACCAAGAAATGGTCTCCACCAGAAATCCAAGAATGTGATCTATGGCAAGGAAACATATGTGGGGTGAGGTGAATGAGCCTCTGGTCGATGATCAATGGCCACACAACCCCCATTTTTGTTGAAAATAGCCATGAATGACCATTTTCAATAATACCGAAGGCTAACAGTGACCATTTTCAATAATACTAGAGGCTAAGACCTACGGATTTTTGACCAAGAAATGGTCTCCACCAGAAATCCAAGAATGTGATCTATGGCAAGGAAACATATGTGGGGTGAGGTGTATGAGCCTCTGGTCGATGATCAATGGCCACACAACCCCCATTTTTTATGAAAATAGCCATGAGCGACCTTGAAAATAGCCATGAGCGACCATTTTCAATAATACTAGAGGCTAACACGTACGGATTTTTGACCAAGAAATGGTCTTAGCCTCTAATATTCTTGGATTTCTGGTGGAGACCATTTCTTGGTCAAAAATCCGTAGGTGTTAGCCTTCGATATTATTGAAAATGGTCGTTCATGGCTATTTTCGACAAAAATGGGGGTTGTGTGGCCATTGATCATCGACCAGAGGCTCGTACACCTCACTACACATATGTTTCCTTGCCATAGATCACATTCTTGGATTTCTGGTGGAGACGATTTCTTGGTCAAAAATCCGTAGGTGTTAGCCTTCTGTATTATTGAAAATGGTCGTTCATGGCTATTTTCGACAAAAATGGGGGTTGTGTGGCCATTGATCATCGACCAGACGCTCATACACCTCACCCCACATATGTTTCCTTGTCGTAGATTACATTCTTGGATTTCTGGTGGAGACCATTTCTTGGTCAAAAATCCATAGGTCTTAGCCTCTAATATTATTGAAAATGGTCGCTCATGGCTATTTTCATAAAAAAATGGGGGTTGTGTGGCCATTTATCATCGACTAGAGGCTCATAAATCTCACCCCACATATGTTTCCTTGCCATAGATCACATTCTTGGATTTCTGGTGGAGACCATTTCTTGGTCAAAAATCCGTAGGTGTTAGCCTTCGGTATTATTGTAAATGGTCATTCATGGCTATTTTCGGCAAAATGGACCATTTCTTGGTCAAAAATCCGTAGGTGTTAGCCTTCGGTATTATTGAAAATGGTCGTTCATGGCTATTTTTGACAAAAATGGGGGTTGTGTGGCCATTGATCATCGACTAGAGGCTCATACACCTCACCCCACATATGTTTCCTTGCCATAGATCACATTCTTGGATTTCTGGTGGAGACCATTTCTTGGTCAAAAATCCGTAGGAGTTAGCCTTCGGTATTATTGTAAATGGTCATTCATGGCTATTTTCGGCAAAATGGGGGTTCTGTGGCCATTGATCATCGACCAGAGGCTTGTACACCTCACCCCACATATGTTTCCTTGCCATAGATCACATTCTTGGATTTCTGGTGGAGACCATTTCTTGGTCAAAAATCCGTAGGTGTTAGCCATTGGTATTTTTGAAAATGGTCGTTCATGGCTATTTTCGGCAAAATGGGGGTTGTGCGGCCATTGATCGTCGACTAGAGGCTCATACACCTCACCCCACATATGTTTCCTTGCCATAGATCACATTCTTGGATTTATGGTGGAGACCATTTCTTGGTCAAAAATTTGTAGGTGTTAGCCTTCAGTGTCATTGAAAATGGTCGTTCATGGCTATTTTCGACAAAAATTAGGGTTGTGTGGCCATTGATCGTCGACCAGAGGCTCATACACCTCACCCCACATATGTTTCCTTGCCATAGATCACATTCTTGGATTTCTGGTGGAGACCATTTCTTGGTCAAAAATCCGTAGGTGTTAGCCTTCGGTATTATTGAAAATGGTCGTTCATGGCTATTTTCGACAAAAATGGGGGTTGTGTGGCCATTGATCATCGACCAGAGGCTCATACACCTCACCCCACATATGTTTCCTTGCCATAGATCACATTCTTGGATTTCTGGTGGAGACCATTTCTTGGTCAAAAATTCGTAGGTCTTAGCCTTCGGTATTATTGAAAATGGTCATTCATGGCTATTTTCGGCAAAATGGGGGTTGTGTGGCCATTGATCATCGACCATAGGCTCATACACCTCACCCCACATATGTTTCCTTGCCATAGATCACATTCTTGGATTTCTGGTGGAGACCATTTCTTGGTCAAAAATCCGTAGGTGTTAGCCTTCGGTATTATTGTAAATGGTCATTCATGGCTATTTTCGACAAAAATGGGGGTTGTGTGGCCATTAATCATCGACCAGAGGCTCATAAAAAATGGGGGTTGTGTGGCCATTTATCATCGACTAGAGGCTCATAAACCTCACCCCACATATGTTTCCTTGCCATAGATCACATTCTTGGATTTCTGGTGGAGACCATTTCTTGGACAAAAATCCGTAGGTCTTAGCCTCTAGTATTATTGAAAATGGTCGCTGTTAGCCTTCGGTATTATTGAAAATGGTCATTCATGGCTATTTTCGACAAAAATGGGGGTTGTGTGGCCATTGATCATCGACTAGAGGCTCATACACCTCACTACACATATGTTTCCTTGCCATAGATCACATTCTTGGATTTCTGGTGGAGACCATTTCTTGGTCTAAAATCCGTAGGTGTTAGCCTCTAGTATTATTGAAAATGGTCGCTCATGGCTATTTTCAAGGTCGCTCATGGCTATTTTCGTAAAAAATGGGGGTTGTGTGGCCATTTATCATCGACTAGAGGCTCATAAACCTCACCCCACATATGTTTCCTTGCCATAGATTACATTCTTGGATTTCTGGTGGAAACCATTTCTTGGTTAAAAACTCGTACGTGTTAGCCTTCGGTATTATTGAAAATGGTCGTTCATGGCTATTTTCAAGGTCGCTCATGGCTATTTTCAAGGTCGCTCATGGCTATTTTCATAAAAAATGGGGGTTGTGTGGCCATTGATCGTCGACCAGAGGCTCATACACCTCACCCCACATATGTTTCCTTGCCATAGATCACATTCTTGGATTTCTGGTGGAGACCATTTCTTGGTCAAAAATCCGAATGTGTTAGCCTCCGGTATTTTTGAAAATGGTCATTCATGGCTATTTTCGACAAAAATGGGGGTTGTGTGGCCATTGATCATCGACCAGACGCTCATACACCTCACCCCACATATGTTTCCTTGCCATAGATCACATTCTTGGATTTATGGTGGAGACCATTTCTTGGTCAAAAATCCGTAGGTGTTAGCCTTCAGTGTCATTGAAAATGGTCGTTCATGGCTATTTTCGACAAAAATTAGGGTTGTGTGGCCATTGATCGTCGACCAGAGGCTCATACACCTCACCCCACATATGTTTCCTTGCCATAGATCACACCATAGATTACATTCTTGGATTTCTGGTGGAAACCATTTCTTGGTTAAAAACTCGTACGTGTTAGCCTTCGGTATTATTGAAAATGGTCATTCATGGCTATTTTCGACAAAAATGGGGGTTGTGTGGCCATTGATCATCGACTAGAGGCTCATACACCTCACCCCACATATCTTTCCTTGCCATAGATCACATTCTTGGATTTCTGGTGGAGACCATTTCTTGGTCAAAAATCCGTAGGTGTTAGCCTTCGGTATTATTGTAAATGGTCATTCTATGGCAAGGAAACATATGTGGGGTGAGGTGTATGAGTGTTTGGTCGATGATCAATGGCCACACAACCCCCATTTTTGCCGAAAATAGCCATGAGCGGCCATTTTCAATAATACTAGAGGCTAAGACCTACGGATTTTTTACCAAGAAATGGTCTCCACCAGAAATCCAAGAATGTGATCTATGGCAAGGAAACATATGTGGGGTGAGGTGTATGAGCCTCTGGTCGATGATCAATGGCCACACAACCCCCATTTTTGTCGAAAATAGCCATGAATGACCATTTACAATAATACCGAAGGCTAACACCTACGGATTTTTGACCAAGAAATGGTCTCCACCAGAAATCCAAGAATGTGATCTATGGCAAGGTAACATATGTGGGGTGAAGTGTATGAGCGTCTGGTCGATGATCAATGGCCACACAACCCCCATTTCTTGGTTAAAAATCCGTAGGTGTTAGCCTTCGGTATTATTGAAAATGGTCGTTCATGGCTATTTTCGACAAAAATGGGGGTTGTGTGGCCATTGATCATCGACCAGAGGCTCATACACCTCACCCCACATATGTTTCCTTGCCATAGATCACATTCTTGGATTTCTGGTGGAGACCATTTCTTGGTCAAAAATCCGTAGGTCTTAGCCTTCGGTATTATTGAAAATGGTCATTCATGGCTATTTTCGGCAAAATGGGGGTTGTGTGGCCATTGATCATCGACCATAGGCTCATACACCTCACCCCACATATGTTTCCTTGCCATAGATCACATTCTTGGATTTCTGGTGGAGACCATTTCTTGGTCAAAAATCCGTAGGTGTTAGCCTTCGGTATTATTGTAAATGGTCATTCATGGCTATTTTCGACAAAAATGGGGTTGTGTGGCCATTGATCATCGACCAGAGGCTCATAAAAAATGGGGGTTGTGTGGCCATTTATCATCGACTAGAGGCTCATAAACCTCACCCCACATATGTTTCCTTGCCATAGATCACATTCTTGGATTTCTGGTGGAGACCATTTCTTGGTCAAAAATCCGTAGGTCTTAGCCTCTAGTATTATTGAAAATGGTCGCTGTTAGCCTTCGGTATTATTGAAAATGGTCATTCATGGCTATTTTCGACAAAAATGGGGGTTGTGTGGCCATTGATCATCGACTAGAGGCTCATACACCTCACTACACATATGTTTCCTTGCCATAGATCACATTCTTGGATTTTTGGTGGAGACCATTTTTTGGTCTAAAATCCGTAGGTGTTAGCCTCTAGTATTATTGAAAATGGTCGCTCATGGCTATTTTCAAGGTCGCTCATGGCTATTTTCATAAAAAAATTGGGGTTGTGTGGCCATTCGTCATCGACCAGAGGCTCATACACCTCACCCCACATATGTTTCCTTGCCATAGATCACATTCTTGGATTTCTTGTGGAGACCATTTCTTGGTCAAAAATCCGTAGGTGTTAGCCTTTGATATTATTGAAAACGGTCATTCATGGCTATTTTCGACAAAATGGGAGTTGTGTGGCCATTGATCATCGACTAGAGGCTCATACACCTCACCCCACATATGTTTCCTTGTCGTAGATCACATTCTTGGATTTCTGGTGGAGACCATTTCTTGGTCTAAAATCCGTAGGTGTTAGCCTCTAGTATTATTGAAAATGGTCGCTCATGGCTATTTTCGACAAAAATGGGGGTTGTGTTGCCATTAATCATCGACCAGAGGCTCGTACACTTCACCCCACATATGTTTTCTTGCCATAGATCATAATCTTGGATTTCTCGTGGAGACCATTTCTTGGTTAAAAACTCGTACGTGTTAGCCTTCGGTATTATTGTAAATGGTCATTCATGGCTATTTTCGGCAAAATGGGGGTTGTGTGGCCATTGATCATCGACCAGAGGCTCATACACCTCACCCCACATATGTTTCCTTGCCATAGATCACATTCTTGGATTTCTGGTGGAGACCATTTCTTGCTCAAAAATCCGTAGGTGTTAGCCTTCGGTATTATTGAAAATGGTCATTCATGGCTATTTTCGACAAAAATGGGGGTTGTGTGGCCATTGATCATCGACCAGACGCTCATACACCTCACCCCACATATGTTTCCTTGCCATAGATCACATTCTTGGATTTCTGGTGGAGACCATTGAATGGGAATTAGGCTTACACCTAGTTCCTATATAATTTTGGTGGTTGAATTGCCCAACACAAATCTTTGGACTAACTAGTTTGTTCTAGTGTATAAGTTATACAGGTGCAAAAGGTTCACACTTAGCCAATAAAAAGACCAAGTGTTGGGTTCAACAAAAGAGCAAAGGAGCAACCGAAGGCTCCTCTGGTCTGGCGCACCGGACTGTCCGGTACACCACCAGACAGTGTCCGGTGCACCAGAGGACTTCAACGCGAACTCGTCGCCTTCGGGAATTCTCCAGAGCCGGCGCGCTATAATTCACCGGACTGTCCGGTGTACACCGGACGGTGTCCGGTGCTCCAACGGGACGCAGCTCAGGAACTCGCCAGCCTCGGGAAATCAGAGCGGCTGCTCCGCTATAATTCATCGGACATGTCCGGTGTGCACCGGACTGTCCGGTGCATCCACGGAGCAAAGGCTACTTCGGCGCCAACGGCTACCTGCGATGCATTTAATGCGCGCGCAGCGCGCGCAGAAGTCAGAGTCGCCCATGCCGGCGCACCGGACAGTGAACAGTGCATGTCCGGTGCGCCACCGGACATCGAGGCGGGCCCAGAAGTCAGAACTCCAACGGTCAGATTCCAACGGCACTGGTGACGTGGCAGGGGCACCGGACATGTCCGGTGTGCACCGGACTGTCCGGTGCGCCATTGAACAGACAGCCTCCACCAACGGTTATTTTGGTGGTTGGGGCTATAAATACCCCAACCACCCAACCATTCATTGCATCCAAGTTTTCCACTTCCCAACTACTTACAAGAGCTCTAGCATTCAATTCTAGACACACCAAAGAGATCAAATCCTCTCCAAATTCCACACAACGCCCTAGTGACTAGAGAGAGAGATTTGCTTGTGTTCTTTCGAGCTCTTGCGCTTGGATTGCTTTCTTCTTTCTTGATTCCTTCATTGCGATCAAACTCACTTGTAATTGAGGCAAGAGACACCAAACTTGTGGTGGTCCTTGTGGGAACTTTGTGTTCCAAGTGATTGAGAAGAGAAAGCTCACTCGATCCGTGGGATCGTTTGAGAGAGGGAAGGGTTGAAAGAGACCCGACCTTTGTGGCCTCCTCAACGGGGAGTAGGTTTGAGAGTACCGAACCTCGGTAAAACAAATCCGCGTGTCACACTCTTCATTTGCTTGCGATTTGTTTTCCACCCTCTCTCGCGGACTCGGTTTCATATTTCTAACGCTAACCCGGCTTGTAGTTGTGTTTATATTTGTAAATTTCAGTTTCGCCCTATTCACCCCCCCTCTAGGCGACTATCAATTGGTATCAAAGCCAGGTTCTTCATTAGAGCCTAACCGCTCGAAGTAATGTCGGGAGATCACGCCAAGAAGGAGATGGAGACCGGCGAAAAGCCTACTACAAGCCACGGGAGCACTTCATCGGAAGAGTCCCGCACTAAGAGGAAGGAGAAGAAGAAGAGCTCCTCCAACAAAGGGAAGGAGAAGAAATCTTCTTCTCACCACAAAGAGAAGAAGGAGAAATCTTCCTCTCACAAGCCGCATCGGAGTGGGGACAAGCACAAGAGGATGAGAAAAGTCGTCTACTACGAGACCGACACTTCATCAACATCCACCTCTGGCTCCGACGCGGCGTCCGTCACTTCTAAACGCCAAGAGCGTAAGAAGTATAGTAAGATTCCCCTAAGCTACCCTCGCATTTCTAAACATACACCTTTACTTTCCGTCCCATTAGGCAAACCACCAACTTTTGATGGTGAATATTACGCTAGGTGGAGCGATTTAATGCGATTTCATCTAACCTCGCTCCACAAAAGTATATGGGATGTTGTTGAGTTTGGTGCACAGGTACCGTCCGTAGGGGATGAAGACTATGATGAGGATGAGGTGGCCCAAATCGAGCACTTCAACTCTCAAGAAACAACAATACTCCTCGCCTCTTTAAGTAGAGAGGAGTATAACAAAGTTCAAGGGTTGAAGAGCGCCAAGGAGGTTTGGGATGTGCTCAAAACCGCGCACGAGGGAGATGAGCTCACAAAGATCACCAAGCGGGAAACGATCGAGGGGGAGCTCGGTCGGTTCCGGCTTCGCAAAGGGGAAGAGCCACAACACATGTACAACCGGCTCAAGACCTTGGTGAACCAAGTGCGCAACCTCGGGAGCAAGAAGTGGGACGACCACGAAGTGGTTAAGGTTATTCTAAGATCTCTCATTTTCCTTAACCCCACTCAAGTTCAATTAATTCGTGGTAATCCTAGATATACTAAATGACCCCAGAGGAAGTTATCGGGAATTTTGTAAGTTTTGAGTGCATGATCGAAGGCTCGAGGGAGCTCAACGAGCTTGATGATCCCTCCACATCCGAAGCTCAACCCGTCGCATTCAAGGCGACAGAGGAAAAGAAGGAGGAGTCTACACCAAGTAGACAACCAATCGACGCCTCCAAGCTCGACAATGAGGAAATGGCGCTCGTCATCAAGAGCTTCCGCCAAATCCTCAAGCAAAGGAGGGGGAAAGACTACAAGTCCCGCTCCAAGAAAGTTTGCTACAAGTGTGGTAAGCCCGGTCACTTTATTGCAAAATGTCCATTATCAAGTGACAGTGACAGGGATAACGACAAGAAGGGCAAGAGGAGAGAAAAGAAGAGGTACTACAAGAAGAAGGGCGGCGATGCCCATGTTTGTCGGGAGTGGGACTCCGACGAGAGCTCAAGCGACTCCTCCGACGACGAGGACGCCGCCAACATCGCCGTCACCAAGGGACTCCTCTTCCCCAACGTCGGCCACAAGTGCCTCATGGCAAAGGACGGCAAACGGAAGAAGGTTAAATCTAACTCCTCCACTAAATATGAGTCTTCTAGTGATGATAATGCTAGTGATGAGGAGGATAACTTGCGATCTCTTTTTGCCAACCTCAACATGCAACAAAAGGAAAAACTTAATGAATTGATTAGTGCCATTCATGAAAAGGATGATCTCTTGGACACTCAAGAGGACTTCCTTATTAAAGAAAATAAGAAGCATGTTAAGGTTAAAAATGCTTATGCTCTAGAAGTAGAAAAATGTCAAAAACTATCTAGTGAGCTAAGCACTTGCCATGAGATGATTGACAACCTTAGAAATGAAAATGCTAGTTTAAATGCTAAGGTTGATTCTCATGTTTGTGATATTTCAATTCCCAATCTTAGAAACAATAATGATGATTTACTTGCTAAGATTGAAGAATTGAATGTATCTCTTGCTAGCCTTAGATTAGAAAATGAAAACTTGATTGCTAAGGCTAAAGATTTTGATGTTTGCAAAGTTACAATTTCCGATCTTAGAGATAAGAATGATATATTACGTGCTAAGATTGTTGAACTTAATTCTTGCAAACCATCTACATCTACCATTGAGCATGTCACTATTTGTACTAGATGTAGAGATATTGATGTTGATGCTATTCATGATCACATGATTTTGATTAAACAACAAAATGATCATATAGCAAAATTAGATGCTAAAATTGTCGAGCATAACTTAGAAAATGAAAAGTTTAAATTTGCTAGAAGTATGCTCTATAATGGGAGACGCCCGGGCATCAAGGATGGCATTGGCTTTCAAAGGGGAGACAATGTCAAACTTAATGCCCCTCCTAAAAGATTGTCCAACTTTGTTAAGGGCAAGGCTCCCATGCCTCAGGATAACGAGGGTTACATTTTATACCCTGCCGGTTATCCCGAGGACAAAATTAGGAGAATTCACTCTAGGAAGTCTCACTCTGGCCCTAATCATGCTTTTATGTATAAGGGTGAGACATCTAGCTCTAGGCAACCAACCCGTGCTAAGTTGCCTAAGAAGAAAACTCCTATTGCATCAAATGATCATGATATTTCTTTTAAAACTTTTGATGCATCTTATGTTTTGACTAACAAATCCGACAAGGTAGTTGCCAAGTTTGTTGGGGGCAAACACAAGGGGTCAAAGACTTGTGATTGGATACCCAAAGTTCTTGTTTCTAATGCCAAAGGACCCAAAACCGTTTGAGTACCTAAAGTCAAGAACTAAAATTGTTTTGTAGGTTTATGCATCCGGGGGCTCAAGTTGGATACTCGACAGCGGGTGCACAAACCATATGACAGTGGAGAAAAGGATGTTCTCCTCCTATGAGAAAAACCAAGATCCCCAACGAGCTATCACATTCGGGATGGAAATCAAGGTTTGGTCAAAGGTCTTGGTAAAATTGCTATATCTCCTGACCATTCAATTTCCAATGTTTTTCTTGTAGATTCTTTAGATTACAATTTGCTTTCTGTTTCACAATTATGTCAAATGGGCTACAACTGTCTATTTACTGATGTAGGTGTCACTGTCTTTAGAAGAAGTGATGATTCAATAGCATTTAAGGGTGTGTTAGAGGGTCAGCTATACTTAGTAGATTTTGATAGAGCTGAACTCGACACATGCTTAATTGCTAAGACTAACATGGGTTGGCTCTGGCACCGCCGACTAGCCCATGTTGGGATGAAGAATCTTCATAAGCTTCTAAAGGGAGAACACATTTTAGGACTAACAAATGTTCATTTTGAGAAAGACAGGATTTGTAGTGCATGTCAGGCAGGAAAGCAAGTTGGAGCCCATCATCCACACAAGAACATCATGACGACCGAAAGACCACTGGAGCTCCTACACATGGACCTATTCGGCCCGATTGCTTACATAAGCATCGGCGGGAGTAAGTATTGTCTTGTAATAGTGGATGATTATTCTCGCTTCACTTGGGTATTCTTTTTACAGGAAAAATCTCAAACCCAAGAGACCTTAAAGGGATTCTTGAGACGGGCTCAAAATGAGTTTGGCTTAAGGATCAAGAAAATAAGAAGCGACAACGGGACGGAGTTCAAGAACTCTCAAATCGAAGGCTTTCTTGAGGAAGAGGGCATCAAGCATGAGTTCTCTTCTCCCTACACCCCACAACAAAATGGTGTAGTGGAGAGGAAGAATCGAACTCTATTAGACATGGCAAGGACCATGCTTGATGAGTACAAGACTTTGGATCGGTTTTGGGCCGAGGCGGTCAACACCGCTTGCTACGCCATCAACCGATTGTATCTACACCGAATCCTCAAGAAGACATCATATGAACTCCTAACCGGTAAAAAGCCCAACATTTCATATTTTAGAGTCTTTGGTAGCAAATGCTTTATTCTTATTAAAAGAGGTAGAAAATCTAAATTTGCTCCTAAGACTGTGGAAGGCTTTTTACTTGGTTATGACTCAAACACAAGGGCATATAGGGTCTTTAACAAGTCCACTGGACTAGTTGAAGTCTCATGTGACGTTGTGTTTGATGAAACTAACGGCTCTCAAGTAGAGCAAGTTGATCTTGATGAGATAGGTGATGAAGAGGCTCCGTGCATCGCGCTAAGGAACATGTCCATTGGGGATGTGTGTCCTAAGGAATCCGAAGAGCTTCCAAAAGCACAAGATCAACCATCCTCCACGCGAGCATCTCCACCAACTCAAAATGAGGATGAGGCTCAAGTTGATGAAGTAGAAGATCAAGCAATTGAGCCACCTCAAGATGATGGCAATGATCAAGGGGGAGATGCAAATGAGGAAGACAAGGAGGAAGAGGAACAAAGGCCGCCACACCCAAGAGTCCACCAAGCAATCCAACGAGATCACCCCGTCGACACCATCCTCGGCGACATTCATAAGGGGGTAACTACTAGATCTCGTGTTGCACATTTTTGTGAACATTACTCGTTTGTTTCCTCTATTGAGCCACACAGGGTAGAGGAAGCACTACAAGATTCGGATTGGGTGGTGGCGATGCAAGAAGAGCTCAACAACTTCACTAGGAATGAGGTATGGCATTTAGTTCCACGTCCTAACCAAAATGTTGTAGGAACCAAATGGGTCTTCCGCAACAAGCAAGACGAGCATGGTGTGGTGATAAGGAACAAAGCTCGACTTGTGGCCAAGGGATACTCCCAAGTCTAAGGTTTGGATTTCGGTGAAACCTATGCACCCGTAGCTAGGCTTGAGTCAATTCGTATATTATTAGCCTATGCTACTTACCATGGCTTTAAGCTTTATCAAATGGACGTGAAAAGTGCCTTCCTCAATGGACCAATCAAGGAAGAGGTCTATGTTGAGCAACCTCCCGGCTTTGAAGACAGTGAGTATCCTAACCATGTCTATAAGCTCTCTAAGGCGCTTTACGGGCTCAAGCAAGCCCCAAGAGCATGGTATGAATGCCTTAGGGATTTCCTTATTGCTAATGGCTTCAAAGTCGGAAAAGCCGATCCTACTCTATTCACTAAAACTCTTGACAATGATTTGTTTGTATGCCAAATTTATGTTGATGATATCATATTTGGGTCTACTAACGAATCTACTTGTGAAGAATTTAGTAGGATCATGACACAAAAGTTCGAGATGTTGATGATGGGGGAGTTGAAGTATTTTCTAGGATTCCAAGTCAAACAACTCCAAGAGGGCACCTTCATCAGCCAAACAAAGTACACTCAAGACATTCTAACCAAGTTTGGGATGAAGGATGCCAAACCCATCAAGACACCCATGGGAACTAATGGGCATCTCGACCTCGACACGGGAGGTAAGTCCGTGGATCAAAAGGTATACCGGTCGATGATAGGTTCATTACTCTATTTATGTGCATCTCGACCGGACATTATGCTTTCCCTTTGCATGTGTGCAAGATTCCAATCCGACCCTAAGGAATCCCACCTTACGACCGTAAAACGAATCTTGAGATATTTGGCTTATACTCCTAAGTTTGGGCTTTGGTACCCTCGGGGATCCACTTTTGATTTAATTGGTTATTCGGATGTCGATTGGGCGGGGTGTAAGATTAATAGAAAGAGCACATCAGGGACTTGCCAGTTCTTGGGAAGATCCTTGGTGTCTTGGGCCTCAAAGAAGCAAAATTCGGTCGCTCTTTCAACCGCCGAAGCCGAGTACATTGCCGCAGGTCATTGTTGCGCGCAATTGCTTTGGATGAGGCAAACCCTGCGGGACTACGGTTACAAATTAACCAAAGTCCCTTTGCTATGTGATAATGAGAGTGCAATCAAAATGGCCGACAATCCTGTCGAGCATAGCCGCACTAAGCACATAGCCATTCGGTATCATTTTCTTAGGGATCACCAACAAAAGGGATATATTGAGATTGCATACATTAATACTAAAGATCAATTAGCCGATATCTTTACCAAACCACTTGATGAACAAACTTTTACCAAACTTAGGCATGAGCTCAATATTCTTGATTCTAGAAATTTCTATTGCTAACTTGCACACATAGCTCATGAATATACCTTTGATCATGTATCTTTCATATGCTATGACTAATGTGTTTTCAAGTCTACTTCAAATCAAGTCATAGGTGCATTGAAAGGGCATTGGAGTCTTCGGCGAAGACAAAGGCTTCCACTCCGTCAACTCATCCTTCGCCGTCACTCCGAGCCGCTCTCTATCCTTGGGGGAGAGAGCAAAACAAAAGGACTCCTACTTTGGTATAATCTTCACTCTTTTATTTATGACCAAGGGAGGAGAAAGTTATTTGAAGGGCTCTAATGACTCCGTTTTTGGCGATTCATGCCAAAGGGGGAGGAAGTATTAGCCCAAAGCAAAAGGACCGCACCACCACCTAATTTTAAAATGTAATTTCCAATTGTCAATTTGGTATCTTAATGTGTTCAAAAAGGGGAGAAAGTAGTATTTCAAAATTGTTTCATCAAAACCCTCTTGAACACTAAGAGGAGATTTTATTTAGGGGGAGTTTTGTTTAGTCAAAGGAAAAGCATTTGGAACAGGGGGAGAAAATTTCAAATCTTGAAAATGCTTTGCAAACTCTTATTCATTTACCCTTGACTATTTGCAAAAGAACTTTGAAAAGATTTAGAAAAGATTTTGCAAAAACAAAACATGTGGTGCAAGCGTGGTCCAAATTGTTAAAAATGAAGAAACAATCCATGCATATCTTGTAAGTATTTATATTGGCTCAATTCCAAGCAACCTTTGCACTTATATTATGCAAACTAGTTCAATTATGCACTTCTATATTTGCTTTGGTTTGTGTTGGCATCAATCACCAAAAAGGGGGAGATTGAAAGGGAATTAGGCTTACACCTAGTTCCTATATAATTTTGGTGGTTGAATTGCCCAACACAAATCTTTGGACTAACTAGTTTGTTCTAGTGTATAAGTTATACAGGTGCAAAAGGTTCACACTTAGCCAATAAAAAGACCAAGTGTTGGGTTCAACAAAAGAGCAAAGGAGCAACCGAAGGCTCCTCTGGTCTGGCGCACCGGACTGTCCGGTGCACCACTGGACAGTGTCCGGTGCACCAAAGGACTTCAACGCGAACTCGTCGCCTTCGGGAATTCTCCAGAGCCGGCGCGCTATAATTCACCGGACTGTCCGGTGTACACCGGACAGTGTCCGGTGCTCCAACGGGACGCGGCTCAGGAACTCGCCAGCCTCGGGAAATCAGAGCGGCTGCTCCGCTATAATTCACCGGACATGTCCGGTGCATCCACGGAGCAACGGCTACTTCGGCGCCAACGGCTACCTGCGATGCATTTAATGCGCGCGCAGCGCGCGCAGAAGTCAGAGTCGCCCATGCCGGCGCACCGGAGAGTGAACAGTGCATGTCCGGTGCACCACCGGACATCGAGGCGGGCCCAGAAGTCAGAACTCCAACGGTCAGATTCCAACGGCACTGGTGACGTGGCAGGGGCACCGGACATGTCCGGTGCGCCATCGAACAGACAGCCTCCACCAACGGTTATTTTGGTGGTTGGGGCTATAAATACCCCAACCACCCAACCATTCATTGCATCCAAGTTTTCCACTTCCCAACTACTTACAAGAGCTCTAGCATTCAATTCTAGACACACCAAAGAGATCAAATCCTCTCCAAATTCCACACAACGCCCTAGTGACTAGAGAGAGAGATTTGCTTGTGTTCTTTCGAGCTCTTGCGCTTGGATTGCTTTCTTCTTTCTTGATTCCTTCATTGCGATCAAACTCACTTGTAATTGAGGCAAGAGACACCAAACTTGTGGTGGTCCTTGTGGGTACTTTGTGTTCCAAGTGATTGAGAAGAGAAAGCTCACTCGATCCGTGGGATCGTTTGAGAGAGGGAAGGGTTGAAAGAGACCCGGCCTTTGTGGCCTCCTCAACGTGGAGTAGGTTTGAGAGAACCGAACCTCGGTAAAACAAATCCGCGTGTCACACTCTTCATTTGCTTGCGATTTGTTTTCCACCCTCTCTCGCGGACTCGGTTTCATATTTCTAACGCTAACCCGGCTTATAGTTGTGTTTATATTTGTAAATTTCAGTTTCGCCCTATTCACCCCCCCTCTAGGCGACTATCAACCATTTCTTGGTCTAAAATCCGTAGGTGTTAGCCTCTAGTATTATTGAAAATGGTTGCTCATGGCTATTTTCATAAAAAATGGGGGTTGTGTGGCCATTGATCATCGACCAGAGGCTCGTACACTTCACCCCACATATGTTTCCTTGCCATATATTACATTCTTGGATTTCTGGTGGAAACCATTTCTTGGTTAAAAACTCGTACATGTTAGCCTTCGGTATTATTGAAAATGGTCATTCATGGCTATTTTCGACAAAATGGGGGTTGTGTGGCCATTGATCATCGACCAGAGGCTCATACACCTCACCCCACATATGTTTCTTTGCCATAGATCACATTCTTGGATTTCTGGTGGAGACCATTGATCTTCGACCAGAGGCTCATACACCTCACTACACATATGTTTCCTTGCCATAGATCACATTCTTGGATTTATGGTGGAGAACATTTGATCTATGGCAAGGAAACATATGTGGGGTGAGGTGTACGAGCCTCTGGTCGACGATCAATGGCCACACAACCCCCATTTTGCCGAAAATAGCCATGAATGACCATTTTCAAAAATACCGAAGGCTAACACCTACGGATTTTTGACCAAGAAATGGTCTCCACCAGAAATCCAAGAATGTGATCTATGGCAAGGAAACATATGTGGGGTGAGGTGTATGAGCCTCTGGTCGATGATCAATGGCCACACAACCCCCATTTTTGTCGAAAATAGCCATGAACGACCATTTTCAATAATACCGAAGGCTAACACCTACGGATTTTTGAACAAGAAATGGTCTCCACTAGAAATCCAAGAATGTGATCTATGGCAAGGAAACATATGTGGGGTGAGGTGTATGAGCCTATGGTGGAAGATCAATGGCCACACAACCCCCATTTTGCCGAAAATAGCCATGAACGACCATTTTCAATAATACCGAAGGCTAACACGTACGAGTTTTTAACCAAGAAATGGTCTCCACCAGAAATCCAGGAATGTGATCTATGGCAAGGAAACATATGTGGGGTGAGGTGTATGAGCGTCTGGTCGATGATCAATGGCCACACAACCCCCATTTTTGTCGAAAATAGCCATGAATGACCATTTTCAAAAATACTAAAGGCTAACACCTACGGATTTTTGACCAAGAAATGGTCTCCACCAGAAATCCAAGAATGTGATCTATGGCAAGGAAACATATGTGGGGTGAGGTGTACGAGCCTCTGGTCGATGATCAATGGCCACACAACCCTCATTTTGCCGAAAATAGCCATGAGTGACCATTTTCAATAATACCGAAGGCTAACACGTACGAGTTTTTAACCAAGAAATGGTTTCCACCAGAAATCCAAGAATGTAATCTATGGTGTGATCTATGACAAGAATACATATGTGGGGTGAGGTGTATGAGTCTCTGGTCGACGATCAATGGCCACACAACCCTAATTTTTGTCGAAAATAGCCATGAACGACCATTTTCAATGACACTGAAGGCTAACACCTACGGATTTTTGACCAAGAAATGGTCTCCACCATAAATCCAAGAATGTGATCTATGGCAAGGAAACATATGTGGGGTGAGGTGTATGAGCGTCTGGTCGATGATCAATGGCCACACAACCCCCATTTTTGTCGAAAATAGCCATGAATGACCATTTTCAAAAATACCAAAGGCTAACACGTATGAGTTTTTAACCAAGAAATGGTCTCCACCAGAAATCCAAGAATGTGATCTATGGCAAGGAAACATATGTGGGGTGAGGTGTATGAGCCTCTGGTCGATGATCAATGGCCACACAACCCCCATTTTTGTCGAAAATAGCCATGAACGACCATTTTCAATAATACCGAAGGCTAACACCAACGGATTTTTGACCAAGAAATGGTCTCCACCAGAAATCCAAGATTGTGATCAATGGCAAGGAAACATATGTGGGGTGAGGTGTATGAGCCTCTGCTCGCTGATCAATGGCCACACAACCCCCATTTTTGTCGAAAATAGCCATGAACGACCATTTTCAATAATACCGAAGGCTAACACCTACGGATTTTTGACCAAGAAATGGTCTCCACCAGAAATCCAAGAATGTGATCTATGGCAAGGAAACATATGTGTAGTGAGGTGTATGAGCCTCTGGTCGAATATCAATGGCCACACAACCCCCATTTTTGTCGAAAATAGCCATGAACGACCATTTTCAATAATATCGAAGGCTAACAACTACGGATTTTTGCCCAAGAAATGGTCTCCACCAGAAATCCAAGAATGTGATCTATGACAAGGAAACATATGTGGGGTGAGGTGTATGAGCCTCTGGTCGATGATCAATGGCCACACAACCCCCATTTTGTCGAAAATAGCCATGAACGACCATTTTCAATAATACCGAAGACTAACACCTACGGATTTTTGACCAAGAAATGGTCTCCACCAGAAATCCAAGAATGTGATCTATGGCAAGGAAACATATGTGGGGTGAGGTGTATGAGCCTATGGTGGAAGATCAATGGCCACACAACCCCCATTTTGCCGAAAATAGCCATGAACGACCATTTTCAATAATACCGAAGGCTAACACGTACGAGTTTTTAACCAAGAAATGGTCTCCACCAGAAATCCAAGAATGTGATCTATGGCAAGGAAACATATGTGGGGTGCGGTGTATGAGCGTCTGGTCGATGATCAATGGCCACACAACCCCCATTTTTGTCGAAAATAGCCATGAATGACCATTTTCAAAAATACCAAAGGCTAACACCTACGGATTTTTGACCAAGAAATGGACTCCACCAGAAATCCAAGAATGTGATCTATGGCAAGGAAACATATGTGGGGTGAGGTGTACGAGCCTCTGGTCGATGATCAATGGCCACACAACCCCCATTTTGCCGAAAATAGCCATGAATGACCATTTTCAATAATACCGAAGGCTAACACGTACGAGTTTTTAACCAAGAAATGGTTTCCACCAGAAATCCAAGAATGTAATCTATGGTGTGATCTATGGCAAGGAAACATATGTGGGGTGAGGTGTATTAGCCTCTGGTCGACGATCAATGGCCACACAACCCTAATTTTTGTCGAAAATAGCCATGAACGACCATTTTCAATGACACTGAAGGCTAACACCTACGGATTTTTGACCAAGAAATGGTCTCCACCATAAATCCAAGAATGTGATCTATGGCAAGGAAACATATGTGGGGTGAGGTGTATGAGCGTCTGGTCGATGATCAATGGCCACACAACCCCCATTTTTGTCGAAAATAGCCATGAATGACCATTTTCAAAAATACCAAAGGCTAACACGTACAAGTTTTTAACCAAGAAATGGTCTCCACCAGAAATCCAAGAATGTAATCTATGGCAAGGAAACATATGTGGGGTGAGGTGTATGAGCCTTTGGTCGATGATAAATGGCCACAAAACCCCCATTTTGCCGAAAATAGCCATGAATGACCATTTTCAATAATACCGAAGGCTAACACCTACGAGTTTTTAACCAAGAAATGGTCTCCACCAGAAATCCAAGAATGTGATCTATGGCAAGGAAACATATGTGGGGTGAGGTGTATGAGCCTCTGGTCGATGATCAATGGCCACACAACCCCCATTTTTTATGAAAATAGCCATGAGCGACCTTGAAAATAGCCATGAGCGACCATTTTCAATAATACTAGAGGCTAACACCTACGGATTTTAGACCAAGAAATGGTCTCCACCAGAAATCCAAGAATGTGATCTATGGCAAGGAAACATATGTGGGGTGAGGTGTATGAGCGTCTGGTCGATGATCAATGGCCACACAACCCCCATTTTTGTCGAAAATAGCCATGAACGACCATTTTCAATAATACCGAAGGCTAACACCTACGGATTTTTGCCCAAGAAATGGTCTCCACCAGAAATCCAAGAATGTGATCTATGGCAAGGAAACATATGTGGGGTGAGGTGTATGAGCGTCTGGTCGATGATCAATGGCCACACAACCCCCATTTTTGTCGAAAATAGCCATGAACGACCATTTTCAATAATACCGAAGGCTAACACCTACGGATTTTTGACCAAGAAATGGTCTCCACCAGAAATCCAAGAATGTGATCTACGACAAGGAAACATATGTGGGGTGAGGTGTATGAGCCTCTGGTCGACGATCAATGGCCACACAACCCCCATTTTGCCGAAAATAGCCATGACTGACCATTTTCAATAATACCGAAGGCTAACACCTACGGATTTTTGACCAAGAAATGGTCTCCACCAGAAATCTAAGAATGTGATCTATGGCAAGGAAACATATGTGGGGTGAGGTGTACGAGCCTCTGGTCGATGATAAATGGCCACACAACCCCCATTTTGCCGAAAATAGCCATGAATGACCATTTTCAATAATACCGAAGGCTAACACGTACGAGTTTTTAACCAACAAATGGTTTCCACCAGAAATCCAAGAATGTAATCTATGGCAAGGAAACATATGTGGGGTGAGGTTTATGAGCCTCTAGTCGATGATAAATGGCCACACAACCCCCATTTTTTATGAAAATAGCCATGAGCGACCTTGAAAATAGCCATGAGCGACCATTTTCAATAATACTAGAGGCTAACACCTACGGATTTTAGACCAAGAAATGGTCTCCACCAGAAATCCAAGAATGTGATCTATGGCAAGGAAACATATGTGGGGTGAGGTGTATGAGCATCTGGTCGATGATCAATGGCCACACAACCCCCATTTTTGTCGAAAATAGCCATGAGCGACCATTTTCAATAATACCTAAGGCTAACACCTACGGATTTTAGACCAAGAAATGGTCTCCACCAGAAATCCAAGAATGTGATCTATGGCAAGGAAACATATGTGGGGTGAGGTGTATGAGCGTCTGGTCGATGATCAATGGCCACACAACCCCCATTTTTGTCGAAAATAGCCATGAACTACCATTTTCAATAATACCGAAGGCTAACACCTACGGATTTTTGCCCAAGAAATGGTCTCCACCAGAAATCCAAGAATGTGATCTATGGCAAGGAAACATATGTGGGGTGAGGTGTATGAGCGTCTGGTCGATGATCAATGGCCACACAACCCCCATTTTTGTCGAAAATAGCCATGAACGACCATTTTCAATAATACCGAAGGCTAACACCTACGGATTTTTGACCAAGAAATGGTCTCCACCAGAAATCCAAGAATGTGATCTACGACAAGGAAACATATGTGGGGTGAGGATGTATGAGCCTCTGGTCGACGATCAATGGCCACACAACCCCCATTTTGCCGAAAATAGCCATGACTGACCATTTTCAATAATACCGAAGGCTAACACGTACGAGTTTTTAACCAAGAAAAGGTTTCCACCAGAAATCCAAGAATGTAATCTATGGCAAGGAAACATATGTGGGGTGAGGTGTATGAGCCTCTAGTCGATGATAAATGGCCACACAACCCCCATTTTTGTCGAAAATAGCCATGAACGACCATTTTCAATAATACCGAAGGCTAACACCTACGGATTTTTGACCAAGAAATGGTCTCCACCAGAAATCCAAGAATGTGATCTATGGCAAGGAAACATATGTGGGGTGAGGTGTACGAGCCTTTAGTCGATGATCAATGGCCACACAACCCCCATTTTGCCGAAAATAGCCATGAGCGACCATTTTCAATAATATTAGAGGCTAACACCTACGGATTTTAGACCAAGAAATGGTCTCCACCAGAAATCCAAGAATGTGATCTATGGCAAGGAAACATATGTGGGGTGAGGTGTACGAGCCTCTGGTCGATGATCAATGGCCACACAACCCCCGATTTTTGTCGAAAATAGCCATGAACGACCATTTTCAATAATACCGAAGGCTAACACGTACGAGCTTTTAACCAAGAAATGGTTTCCACCAGAAATCCAAGAATGTAATCTATGGCAAGGAAACATATGTGGGGTGAGGTTTATGAGCCTCTAGTCGATGATAAATGGCCACACAACCCCCATTTTTTATGAAAATAGCCATGAGCGACCTTGAAAATAGCCATGAGCGACCATTTTCAATAATATTAGAGGCTAACACCTACGGATTTTAGACCAAGAAATGGTCTCCACCAGAAATCCAAGAATGTGATCTATGGCAAGGAAACATATGTGGGGTGAGGTGTACGAGCCTCTGGTCGATGATCAATGGCCACACAACCCCCATTTTTGTCGAAAATAGCCATGAACGACCATTTTCAATAATACCGAAGGCTAACACGTACGAGTTTTTAACCAAGAAATGGTCTCCACCAGAAATCCAAGAATGTGATCTATGGCAAGGAAACATATGTGAGGTGAGGTGTATGAGCGTCTGGTCGATGATCAATGGCCACACAACCCCCATTTTTGTCGAAAATAGCCATGAATGACCATTTTCAAAAATACCAAAGGCTAACACGTACGGATTTTTGACCAAGAAATGGTCTCCACTAGAAATCCAAGAATGTGATCTATGGCAAGGAAACATATGTGGGGTGAGGTGTATGAGCCTCTGGTCGATGATCAATGGCCACACAACCCCCATTTTGCCGAAAATAGCCATGAATGACCATTTTCAATAATACCGAAGGCTAACACGTACGAGTTTTTAACCAAGAAATGGTCTCCACCAGAAATCCAAGAATGTGATCTATGGCAAGGAAATATATGTGGGGTGAGGTTTATGAGCCTCTAGTCGATGATAAATGGCCACACAACCCCCATTTTTTATGAAAATAGCCATGAGCGACCATTTTCAATAATACTGGAGGCTAAGACCTACGGATTTTTGACCAAGAAATGGTCTCCACCAGAAATCCAAGAATGTGATCTATGGCAAGGAAACATATGTGGGGTGAGGTGTATGAGCCTCTGGTCGATGATCAATTGCCACACAACCCCCATTTTGTCGAAAATAGCCATGAACGACCATTTTCAATAATACCGAAGGCTAACACCTACGGATTTTTGACCAAGAAATGGTCTCCACCAGAAATCCAAGAATGTGATCTATGGCAAGGAAACATATGTGGGGTGAGGTGTATGAGCCTCTAGTCGATGATCAATGGCCACACAACCCCCATTTTTGTCGAAAATAGCCATGAATGACCATTTTCAATAATACCGAAGGCTAACACCTACGAGTTTTTATCCAAGAAACGGTCTCCACCAGAAATCCAAGAATGTGATCTATGGCAAGGAAACATATGTGGGGTGAGGTGTATGAGCCTCTGGTCGATGATCAATGGCACACAACCCCCATTTTTTATGAAAATAGCCATGAGCGACCTTGAAAATAGCCATGAGCGACCATTTTCAATAATACTAGAGGCTAAGACCTGCGGATTTTTGACCAAGAAATGGTCTCCACCAGAAATCCAAGAATGTGATCTATGGCAAGGAAACATATGTGGGGTGAGGTGTATGAGCCTCTGGTCGATGATCAATGGCCACACAACCCCCATTTTTTAATGAAAATAGCCATGAACGACCTTTTTCAAAAATACCAAAGGCTAACACCTACGGATTTTTGACCAAGAAATGGTCTCCACCAGAAATCCAAGAATGTGATCTATGGCAAGGAAACATATGTGGGGTGAGGTGTACGAGCCTCTGGTCGATGATCAATGGCCACAGAACCCCCATTTTGCTGAAAATAGCCATGAACGACCATTTTCAATAATACCGAAGGCTAACACGTACGAGTTTTTAACCAAGAAATGGTCTCCACCAGAAATCCAAGAATGTGATCTATGGCAAGGAAACATATGTGGGGTGAGGTGTACGAGCCTTTAGTCGATGATCAATGGCCACACAACCCCCATTTTGCCGAAAATAGCCATGAGCGACCATTTTCAATAATATTAGAGGCTAACACCTACGGATTTTAGACCAAGAAATGGTCTCCACCAGAAATCCAAGAATGTGATCTATGGCAAGGAAACATATGTGGGGTGAGGTGTACGAGCCTCTGGTCGATGATCAATGGCCACACAACCCCCATTTTTGTCGAAAATAGCCATGAACGACCATTTTCAATAATACCGAAGGCTAACACGTACGAGTTTTTAACCAAGAAATGGTCTCCACCAGAAATCCAAGAATGTGATCTATGGCAAGGAAACATATGTGGGGTGAGGTGTATGAGTGTCTGGTCGATGATCAATGGCCACACAACCCCCATTTTTGTCAAAAATAGCCATGAACGACCTTGAAAATAGCCATGAGCGACCATTTTCAATAATACTAGAGGCTAACACCTACGGATTTTAGACCAAGAAATGGTCTCCACCAGAAATCCAAGAATGTGATCTATGACAAGGAAACATATGTGGGGTGAGGTGTATGAGCGTCTGGTCGATGATCAATGGCCACACAACCCCCATTTTTGTCAAAAATAGCCATGAACGACCATTTTCAATAATACCGAAGGCTAACACCTACGGATTTTTGCCCAAGAAATGGTCTCCACCAGAAATCCAAGAATGTGATCTATGGCAAGGAAACATTTGTGGGGTGAGGTGTATGAGCCTCTGGTCGACGATCAATGGCCACACAACCCCCATTTTGCCGAAAATAGCCATGAACGACCATTTTCAATAATACCGAAGGCTAACACGTACGAGTTTTTGACCAAGAAATGGTCTCCACCAAAAATCCAAGAATGTGATCTATGGCAAGGAAACATATGTGGGGTGAGGTGTATGAGCCTCTGGTCGACGATCAATGGCCACACAACCCCCATTTTGCCGAAAATAGCCATGAATGACCATTTTCAATAATACTAGAGGCTAAGACCTACGGATTTTAGACCAAGAAATGGTCTCCACCAGAAATCCAAGAATGTGATCTATGGCAAGGAAACATATGTGGGGTGAGGTGTATGAGCGTCTGGTCGATGATCAATGGCCACACAACCCCCATTTTTGTCGAAAATAGCCATGAACGACCATTTTCAAAAATACCGAAGGCTAACACCTACGGATTTTTGACCAAGAAATGGTTTCCACCAGAAATCCAAGAATGTGATCTATGGCAAGGAAACATATGTGGGGTGAGGTTTATGAGCCTCTGGTCGATGATCAATGGCCACACAACCCCCATTTTTGTCGAAAATAGCCATGAATGACCATTTTCAATAATACCGAAGGCTAACACGTACGAGTTTTTAACCAAGAAATGGTTTCCACCAGAAATCCAAGAATGTAATCTATGGCAAGGAAACATATGTGGGGTGAGGTTTATGAGCCTCTAGTCGATGATAAATGGCCACACAACCCCCATTTTTTATGAAAATAGCCACGAGCGACCTTGAAAATAGCCATGAGCGACCATTTCTTGGTCTAAAATCCGTAGGTGTTAGCCTCTAATATTTTTGAAAATGGTCGCTCATGGCTATTTTCGGCAAGGAAACATATGTCGGGTGAGGTGTATGAGCCTCTGGTCGATGATCAATGGCCACACAACCCCCATTTTTGTCGAAAATAGCCATGAACGACCATTTTCAATAATACCGAAGGCTAACACGTACGAGTTTTTAACCAAGAAATGGTCTCCACCAGAAATCCAAGAATGTGATCTATGGCAAGGAAACATATGTGGGGTGAGGTGTATGAGCGTCTGGTCGATGATCAATGGCCACACAACCCCCATTTTTGTCGAAAATAGCCATGAATGACCATTTTCAAAAATACAAAAGGCTAACACGTACGGATTTTTGACCAAGAAATGGTCTCCATCAGAAATCCAAGAATGTGATCTATGGCAAGGAAACATATGTGGGGTGAGGTGTATGAGCCTCTGGTCGATGATCAATGGCCACACAACCCCCATTTTGCCGAAAATAGCCATGAATGACCATTTTCAATAGTACCGAAGGCTAACACGTACGAGTTTTTAACCAAGAAATGGTCTCCACCAGAAATCCAAGAATGTGATCTATGGCAAGGAAACATATGTGGGGTGAGGTTTATGAGCCTCTAGTCGATGATAAATGGCCACACAACCCCCATTTTTTATGAAAATAGCCATGAGCGACCATTTTCAATAATACTGGAGGCTAAGACCTACGGATTTTTGACCAAGAAACGGTCTCCACCAGAAATCCAAGAATGTGATCTATGGCAAGGAAACATATGTGGGGTGAGGTGTATGAGCCTCTGGTCGATGATCAATTGCCACACAACCCCCATTTTGTCGAAAATAGCCATGAACGACCATTTTCAATAATACCGAAGGCTAACACCTACGGATTTTTGACCAAGAAATGGTCTCCACCAGAAATCCAAGAATGTGATCTATGGCAAGGAAACATATGTGGGGTGAGGTGTATGAGCCTCTAGTCGATGATCAATGGCCACACAACCCCCATTTTTGTCGAAAATAGCCATGAATGACCATTTTCAATAATACCGAAGGCTAACACCTACGAGTTTTTATCCAAGAAACGGTCTCCACCAGAAATCCAAGAATGTGATCTATGGCAAGGAAACATATGTGGGGTGAGGTGTATGAGCCTCTGGTCGATGATCAATGGCCACACAACCCCCATTTTTTATGAAAATAGCCATGAGCGACCTTGAAAATAGCCATGAGCGACCATTTTCAATAATACTAGAGGCTAAGACCTGCGGATTTTTGACCAAGAAATGGTCTCCACCAGAAATCCAAGAATGTGATCTATGGCAAGGAAACATATGTGGGGTGAGGTGTATGAGCCTCTGGTCGATGATCAATGGCCACACAACCCCCATTTTTTTATGAAAATAGCCATGAACGACCATTTTCAAAAATACCAAAGGCTAACACCTACGGATTTTTGACCAAGAAATGGTCTCCACCAGAAATCCAAGAATGTGATCTATGGCAAGGAAACATATGTGGGGTGAGGTGTACGAGCCTCTAGTCGATGATCAATGGCCACAGAACCCCCATTTTGCCGAAAATAGCCATGAACGACCATTTTCAATAATACCGAAGGCTAACACGTACGAGTTTTTAACCAAGAAATGGTCTCCACCAGAAATCCAAGAATGTGATCTATGGCAAGGAAACATATGTGGGGTGAGGTGTACGAGCCTTTAGTCGATGATCAATGGCCACACAACCCCCATTTTGCCGAAAATAGCCATGAGCGACCATTTTCAATAATATTAGAGGCTAACACCTACGGATTTTAGACCAAGAAATGGTCTCCACCAGAAATCCAAGAATGTGATCTATGGCAAGGAAACATATGTGGGGTGAGGTGTACGAGCCTCTGGTCGATGATCAATGGCCACACAACCCCCATTTTTGTCGAAAATAGCCATGAACGACCATTTTCAATAATACCGAAGGCTAACACGTACGAGTTTTTAACCAAGAAATGGTCTCCACCAGAAATCCAAGAATGTGATCTATGGCAAGGAAACATATGTGGGGTGAGGTGTATGAGCGTCTGGTCGATGATCAATGGCCACACAACCCCCATTTTTGTCGAAAATAGCCATGAACGACCTTGAAAATAGCCATGAGCGACCATTTTCAATAATACTAGAGGCTAACACCTATGGATTTTAGACCAAGAAATGGTCTCCACCAGAAATCCAAGAATGTGATCTATGACAAGGAAACATATGTGGGGTTAGGTGTATGTGCGTCTGGTCGATGATCAATGGCCACACAACCCCCATTTTTGTCAAAAATAGCCATGAACGACCATTTTCAATAATACCGAAGGCTAACACCTACGGATTTTTGCCCAAGAAATGGTCTCCACCAGAAATCCAAGAATGTGATCTATGGCAAGGAAACATATGTGGGGTGAGGTGTATGAGCCTCTGGTCGACGATCAATGGCCACACAACCCCCATTTTGCCGAAAATAGCCATGAACGACCATTTTCAATAATACCGAAGGCTAACACGTACGAGTTTTTGACCAAGAAATGGTCTCCACCAAAAATCCAAGAATGTGATCTATGGCAAGGAAACATATGTGGGGTGAGGTGTATGAGCCTCTGGTCGACGATCAATGGCCACACAACCCCCATTTTGCCGAAAATAGCCATGAATGACCATTTTCAATAATACTAGAGGCTAAGACCTACGGATTTTAGACCAAGAAATGGTCTCCACCAGAAATCCAAGAATGTGATCTATGGCAAGGAAACATATGTGGGGTGAGGTGTATGAGCGTCTAGTCGATGATCAATGGCCACATAACCCCCATTTTTGTCGAAAATAGCCATGAACGACCATTTTCAAAAATACCGAAGGCTAACACCTACGGATTTTTGACCAAGAAATGGTTTCCACCAGAAATCCAAGAATGTGATCTATGGCAAGGAAACATATGTGGGGTGAGGTTTATGAGCATCTGGTCGATGATCAATGGCCACACAACCCCCATTTTTGTCGAAAATAGCCATGAATGACCATTTTCAATAATACCGAAGGCTAACACGTACGAGTTTTTAACTAAGAAATGGTTTCCACCAGAAATCCAAGAATGTAATCTATGGCAAGGAAACATATGTGGGGTGAGGTTTATGAGCCTCTAGTCGATGATAAATGGCCACACAACCCCCATTTTTTATGAAAATAGCCACGAGCGACCTTGAAAATAGCCATGAGCGACCATTTTCAATAATACTAGAGGCTAACACCTACGGATTTTAGACCAAGAAATGGTCTCCACCAGAAATCCTAGAATGTGATCTATGGCAAGGAAACATATGTGGGGTGAGGTGTATGAGCGTCTGGTCGATGATCAATGGCCACACAACCCCCATTTTTGTCGAAAATAGCCATGAACGACCATTTTGAATAATACCGAATGCTAACACCTACGGATTTTTGACCAAGAAATGGTCTCCACCAGAAATCCAAGAATGTGATCTATGGCAAGGAAACATATGTGGGGTGAGGTGTATGAGCCTCTAGTCGATGATCAATGGCCACACAACCCCCATTTTTGTCGAAAATAGCCATGAATGACCATTTTCAAAAATACCAAAGGCTAACACGTACGGATTTTTGACCAAGAAATGGTGTCCACCAGAAATCCAAGAATGTGATCTATGGCAAGGAAACATATGTGGGGTGAGGTGTACGAGCCTCTGGTCGATGATCAATGGCCACACAACCCCCATTTTGCCGAAAATAGCCATGAACGACCATTTTCAATAATACCGAAGGCTAACACCTACGGATTTTTGACCAAGAAATGGTCTCCACCAGAAATCCAAGAATGTGATCTATGGCAAGGAAACATATGTGGGGTGAGGTGTATGAGCCTATGGTCGATGATCAATGGCCACACAACCCCCATTTTTGTCGAAAATAGCCATGAACGACCATTTTCAATAATATCGAAGGCTAACACGTACGAGTTTTTGACCAAGAAATGGTCTCCACCAGAAATCCAAGAATGTGATCTACGACAAGGAAACATATGTGGGGTGAGGTGTATGAGCCTCTGGTCTACGATCAATGGCCACACAACCCCCATTTTGCCGAAAATAGCCATGAATGACCATTTTCAATAATACCGAAGGCTAACACGTACGAGTTTTTAACCAAGAAATGGTTTCCACCAGAAATCCAAGAATGTAATCTATGGCAAGGAAACATATGTGGGGTGAGGTTTATGAGCCTCTAGTCGATGATAAATGGCCACACAACCCCCATTTTTTATGAAAATAGCCATGAGCGACCTTGAAAATAGCCATGAGCGACCATTTTCAATAATACTAGAGGCTAACACCTACGGATTTTAGACCAAGAAATGGTCTCCACCAGAAATCCAAGAATGTGATCTATGGCAAGGAAACATATGTGTAGTGAGGTGTATGAGCCTCTAGTCGATGATCAATGGCCACACAACCCCCATTTTTGTCGAAAATAGCCATGAACGACCATTTTCAATAATACCGAAGGCTAACACCTACGGATTTTTGACCAAGAAATGGTCTCCACCAGAAATCCAAGAATGTGATCTATGGCAAGGAAACATATGTGGGGTGAGGTGTATGAGCCTCTGGTCGACGATCAATGGCCACACAACCCTAATTTTTGTCGAAAATAGCCATGAACGACCATTTTCAATGACACTGAAGGCTAACACCTACGGATTTTTGACCAAGAAATGGTCTCCACCATAAATCCAAGAATGTGATCTATGGCAAGGAAACATATGTGTAGTGAGGTGTATGAGCCTCTGGTCGAAGATCAATGACCACACAACCCCCATTTTTGTCGAAAATAGCCTTGAATGACCATTTTCAAAAATACCAAAGGCTAACACGTACGAGTTTTTAACCAAGAAATGGTCTCCACCAGAAATCCAAGAATGTGATCTATGGCAAGGAAACATATGTGGGGTGAGGTGTATGAGCGTCTGGTCGATGATCAATGGCCACACAACCCCCATTTTTGTCGAAAATAGCCATGAACGACCATTTTCAATAATACCGAAGGCTAACACCTACGGATTTTTGACCAAGAAATGGTCTCCACCAGAAATCCAAGAATGTGATCTATGGCAAGGAAACATATGTGGGGTGAGGTGTATGAGCCTCTGGTCGATGATCAATGGCCACACAACCCCCATTTTTGTCGAAAATAGCCATGAATGACCATTTACAATAATACCGAAGGCTAACACCTACGGATTTTTGACCAAGAAATGGTCTCCACCAGAAATCCAAGAATGTGATCTATGGCAAGGAAACATATGTGGGGTGAGGTGTATGAGCGTCTGGTCGATGATCAATGGCCACACAACCCCCATTTTGCCGAAAATAGCCATGAATGACCATTTTCAATAATACCAAAGGCTAACACGTACGAGTTTTTAACCAAGAAATGGTCTCCACCAGAAATCCAAGAATGTGATCTATGGCAAGGAAACATATGTGGGGTGAGGTGTATGAGCCTCTAGTCGATGATAAATGGCCACACAACCCCCATTTTTTATGAAAATAGCCATGAGCGACCTTGAAAATAGCCATGAGCGACCATTTTCAATAATACTAGAGGCTAACACCTACGGATTTTAGACCAAGAAATGGTCTCCACCAGAAATCCAAGAATGTGACCTATGGCAAGGAAACATATGTGGGGTGAGGTGTATGAGCGTCTGGTCGATGATCAATGGCCACACAACCCCCATTTTTGTCGAAAATAGCCATGAACGACCATTTTCAATAATACCGAAGGCTAACACCTACGGATTTTTGACCAAGAAATGGTCTCCACCAGAAATCCAAGATATGTGGGGTGAGGTGTATGAGCCTCTAGTCGATGATCAATGGCCACACAACCCCCATTTTTGTCGAAAATAGCCATGAATGACCATTTTCAAAAATACCAAAGGCTAACACGTACGGATTTTTAACCAAGAAATGGTCTCCACCAGAAATCCAAGAATGTGATCTATGGCAAGGAAACATATGTGGGGTGAGGTGTACGAGCCTCTGGTCGATGATCAATGGCCACACAACCCCCATTTTGCCGAAAATAGCGATGAATGACCATTTTCAATAATACCGAAGGCTAACACGTACGAGTTTTTAACCAAGAAATGGTCTCCACCAGAAATCCAAGAATGTGATCTATGGCAAGGAAACATATGTGGGGTGAGGTGTATGAGCGTCTGGTCGATGATCAATGGCCACACAACCCCCATTTTTGTCGAAAATAGCCATGAACGACCATTTTCAATAATACTGAAGGCTAACACCTACGGATTTTTGACCAAGAAATGGTCTCCACCAGAAATCCAAGAATGTGATCTATGGCAAGGAAACATATGTGGGGTGAGGTGTATGAGCCTCTGGTCGACGATCAATGGCCACACAACCCTAATTTTTGTCGAAAATAGCCATGAACGACCATTTTCAATGACACTGAAGGCTAACACCTACGGATTTTTGACCAAGAAATGGTCTCCACCATAAATCCAAGAATGTGATCTATGGCAAGGAAACATATGTGTAGTGAGGTGTATGAGCCTCTGGTCGAAGATCAATGGCCACACAATCCCCATTTTTGTCGAAAATAGCCATGAGCGACCATTTTCAATAATACTAGAGGCTAAGACCTACGGATTTTTGACCAAGAAATGGTCTCCACCAGAAATCCAAGAATGTGATCTATGGCAAGGAAACATATGTGGGGTGAGGTGTATGAGCCTCTGGTCGATGATCAATGGCCACACAACCCCCATTTTTGTCGAAAATAGCCATGAATGACCATTTACAATAATACCGAAGGCTAACACCTACGGATTTTTGACCAAGAAATGGTCTCCACCAGAAATCCAAGAATGTGATCTATGGCAAGGAAACATATGTGGGGTGAGGTGTATGAGCGTCTGGTCGATGATCAATGGCCACACAACCCCCATTTTGCCGAAAATAGCCATGAATGACCATTTTCAATAATACCAAAGGCTAACACGTACGAGTTTTTAACCAAGAAATGGTCTCCACCAGAAATCCAAGAATGTGATCTATGGCAAGGAAACATATGTGGGGTGAGGTGTACGAGCCTATGGTCGACGATCAATGGCCACAGAACCCCCATTTTTTATGAAAATAGCCATGAGCGACCTTGAAAATAGCCATGAGCGACCATTTTCAATAATACTAGAGGCTAACACCTACGGATTTTAGACCAAGAAATGGTCTCCACCAGAAATCCAAGAATGTGATCTATGGCAAGGAAACATATGTGGGGTGAGGTGTATGAGCCTCTGGTCGATGATCAATGGCCACACAACCCCCATTTTTGTCGAAAATAGCCATGAACGAACATTTTCAATAATACTGAAGGCTAACACCTACGGATTTTTGACCAAGAAATGGTCTCCACCAGAAATCCAAGAGTGTGATCTATGGCAAGGAAACATATGTGGGGTGAGGTGTATGAGCGTCTGGTCGATGATCAATGGCCACACAACCCCCATTTTTGTCGAAAATAGCCATGAACGACCTTGAAAATAGCCATGAGCGACCATTTTCAATAATACTAGAGGCTAACACCTACGGATTTTAGACCAAGAAATGGTCTCCACCAGAAATCCAAGAATGTGATCTATGGCAAGGAAACATATGTGGGGTGAGGTGTATGAGCCTCTGGTCGATGATAAATGGCCACACAACCCCCATTTTGCCGAAAATAGCCATGAACGACCATTTTCAATAATACCGAAGGCTAACACGTTCGAGTTTTTAACCAAGAAATGGTCTCCACCAGAAATCCAAGAATGTGATCTATGGCAAGGAAACATATGTGGGGTGAGGTGTATGAGCCTCTGGTCGATGATCAATGGCCACACAACCCCCATTTTTGTCGAAAATAGCCATGAACGACCATTTTCAATAATATCGAAGGCTAACACCTACGGATTTTTGACCAAGAAATGGTCTCCACCAGAAATCCAAGAATGTGATCTACGACTAGGAAACATATGTGGGGTGAGGTGTATGAGCCTCTGGTCGACGATCAATGGCCACACAACCCCCATTTTGCCGAAAATAGCCATGAATGACCATTTTCAATAATACCGAAGGCTAACACGTACGAGTTTTTAACCAAGAAATGGTTTCCACCAGAAATCCAAGAATGTAATCTATGGCAAGGAAACATATGTGGGGTGAGGTTTATGAGCCTCTAGTCGATGATAAATGGCCACACAACCCCCATTTTTTATGAAAATAGCCATGAGCGACCTTGAAAATAGCCATGAGCGACCATTTTCAATAATACTAGAGGCTAACACCTACGGATTTTAGACCAAGAAATGGTCTCCACCAGAAATCCAAGAATGTGATCTATGGCAAGGAAACATATGTGGGGTGAGGTGTATGAGCATCTGGTCGATGATCAATGGCCACACAACCCCCATTTTTGTCGAAAATAGCCATGAACGACCATTTTCAATAATACCGAAGGCTAACACCTACGGATTTTTGACCAAGAAATGGTCTCCACCAGAAATCCAAGAATGTGATCTATGGCAAGGAAACATATGTGGGGTGAGGTGTATGAGCCTCTAGTCGATGATCAATGGCCACACAACCCCCATTTTTGTCGAAAATAGCCATGAATGACCATTTTCAAAAATACCAAAGGCTAACACGTACGGATTTTTAACCAAGAAATGGTCTCCACCAGAAATCCAAGAATGTGATCTATGGCAAGGAAACATATGTGGGGTGAGGTGTACGAGCCTCTGGTCGATGATCAATGGCCACACAACCCCCATTTTGCCGAAAATAGCCATGAGCGACCATTTTCAATAATATTAGAGGCTAAGACCTACGGATTTTTGACCAAGAAATGGTCTCCACCAGAAATCCAAGAATGTGATCTATGGCAAGGAAACATATGTGGGGTGAGGTGTATGAGCCTCTGGTCGATGATCAATGGCCACACAACCCCCATTTTTGTCGAAAATAGCCATGAACGACCATTTTCAATGACACTGAAGGCTAACACCTACGGATTTTTGACCAAGAAATGGTCTCCACCATAAATCCAAGAATGTGATCTATGGCAAGGAAACATATGTGTAGTGAGGTGTATGAGCCTCTGGTCGAAGATCAATGGCCACACAACCCCCATTTTTGTCGAAAATAGCCATGAATGACCATTTTCAAAAATACCAAAGGCTAACACATTCGGATTTTTGCCCAAGAAATGGTCTCCACCAGAAATCCAAGAATGTGATCTATGGCAAGGAAACATATGTGGGGTGAGGTGTATGAGCCTCTGGTCGACGATCAATGGCCACACAACCCCCATTTTTGTCGAAAATAGCCATGAACGACCATTTTCAATAATACCGAAGGCTAACACCTACGGATTTTTGACCAAGAAATGGTCTCCACCAGAAATCCAAGAATGTGATCTATGGCAAGGAAACATATGTGGGGTGAGGTTTATGAGCCTCTAGTCAATGATCAATGGCCACACAACCCCCATTTTTGTCGAAAATAGCCATGAACGACCATTTTCAATAATATCGAAGGCTAACACCTACGAATATTTGACCAAGAAATGGTCTCCACCAGAAATCCAAGAATGTGATCTACGACAAGGAAACATATGTGGGGTGAGGTGTATGAGCCTCTGGTCGACGATCAATGGCCACACAACCCCCATTTTGCCGAAAATAGCCATGAATGACCATTTTCAATAATACCGAAGGCTAACACGTACGAGTTTTTAACCAAGAAATGGTTTCCACCAGAAATCCAAGAATGTAATCTATGGCAAGGAAACATATGTGGGGTGAGGTTTATGAGCCTCTAGTCGATGATAAATGGCCACACAACCCCCATTTTTTATGAAAATAGCCATGAGCGACCTTGAAAATAGCCATGAGCGACCATTTTCAATAATACTAGAGGCTAACACCTACGGATTTTAGACCAAGAAATGGTCTCCACCAGAAATCCAAGAATGTGATCTATGGCAAGGACACATATGTGGGGTGAGGTGTATGAGCGTCTGGTCGATGATCAATGGCCACACAACCCCCATTTTTGTCGAAAATAGCCATGAACGACCATTTTCAATAATACCGAAGGCTAACACCTACGGATTTTTGACCAAGAAATGGTCTCCACCAGAAATCCAAGAATGTGATCTATGGCAAGGAAACATATGTGGGGTGAGGTGTATGAGCCTCTAGTCGATGATCAATGGCCACACAACCCCCATTTTTGTCGAAAATAGCCATGAATGACCATTTTCAAAAATACCAAAGGCTAACACGTACGGATTTTTAACCAAGAAATGGTCTCCACCAGAAATCCAAGAATGTGATCTATGGCAAGGAAACATATGTGGGGTGAGGTGTACGAGCCTCTGGTCGATGATCAATGGCCACACAACCCCCATTTTGCCGAAAATAGCCATGAGCGACCATATTCAATAATATTAGAGGCTAAGACCTACGGATTTTTGACCAAGAAATGGTCTCCACCAAAAATCCAAGAATGTGATCTATGGCAAGGAAACATATGTGGGGTGAGGTGTATGAGCCTCTGGTCGATGATCAATGGCCACACAACCCCCATTTTTGTCGAAAATAGCCATGAACGACCATTTTCAATGACACTGAAGGCTAACACCTACGGATTTTTGACCAAGAAATGGTCTCCACCATAAATCCAAGAATGTGATCTATGGCAAGGAAACATATGTGTAGTGAGGTGTATGAGCCTCTGGTCGAAGATCAATGGCCAGACAACCCCCATTTTTGTCGAAAATAGCCATGAATGACCATTTTCAAAAATACCAAAGGCTAACACATTCGGATTTTTGCCCAAGAAATGGTCTCCACCAGAAATCCAAGAATGTGATCTATGGCAAGGAAACATATGTGGGGTGAGGTGTATGAGCCTCTGGTCGACGATCAATGGCCACACAACCCCCATTTTTGTCGAAAATAGCCATGAACGACCATTTTCAATAATACCGAAGGCTAACACCTACGGATTTTTGACCAAGAAATGGTCTCCACCAGAAATCCAAGAATGTGATCTATGGCAAGGAAACATATGTGGGGTGAGGTGTATGAGCCTCTAGTCGATGATCAATGGCCACACAACCCCCATTTTTGTCGAAAATAGCCATGAATGACCATTTTCAAAAATACCAAAGGCTAACACGTACGGATTTTTAACCAAGAAATGGTCTCCACCAGAAATCCAAGAATGTGATCTATGGCAAGGAAACATATGTGGGGTGAGGTGTACGAGCCTCTGGTCGATGATCAATGGCCACACAACCCCCATTTTGCCGAAAATAGCCATGAATGACCATTTTCAATAATACCGAAGGCTAACACGTACGAGTTTTTAACCAAGAAATGGTTTCCACCAGAAATCCAAGAATGTAATCTATGGTGTGATCTATGGCAAGGAAACATATGTGGGGTGAGGTGTATGAGCCTCTGGTCGACGATCAATGGCCACACAACCCTAATTTTTGTCGAAAATAGCCATGAACGACCATTTTCAATAATACCGAAGGCTAACACGTATGGATTTTCGACCAAGAAATGGTCTCCACCAGAAATCCGATAATGTGATCTATGGCAAGGAAACATATGTGAGGTGAGGTGTACGAGCCTCTGGTCGATGATCAATGGCCACACAACCCCCATTTTTGTCAAAAATAGCCATGAACGACCATTTTCAATAATACCGAAGGCTAACACCTACGGATTTTTGACCAAGAAATGGTCTGCACCATAAATCCAAGAATGTGATCTATGGCAAGTAAACATATGTGCAGTGAGGTGTATGAGCCTCTGGTCGAATATCAATGGCCACACAACCCCCATTTTTGTCGAAAATAGCAATGAACGACCATTTTCAATAGTACCGAAGGCTAACACATTCCGATTTTTGACCAAGAAATGGTCTCCACCAGAAATCAAAGAATGTGATCTATGGCAAGAAAACATATGTGGGGTGAGGTTTACGAGCCCATGGTCGATGATCAATGGCCACACAACCCCCATTTTTGTCGAAAATATCCATGAATGACCATTTTCAATAATACCGAAGGCTAACACCTACGGATTTTTGACCAAGAAATGGTCTCCACCAGAAATCCAAGAATGTGATCTATGGCAAGGAAACATATGTGGGGTGAGGTGTACGAGCCTCTGGTCGATGATCAATGGCCACACAACCCCCATTTTGCCGAAAATAGCCATGAACGACCATTTTCAATAATACTGAAGGCTAACACATACGAGTTTTTAACCAAGAAATGGTCTCCACCAGAAATCCAAGAATGTGATCTATGGCAAGGAAACAGTGATCTATGGCAAGGAAACATATGTGGGGTGAGGTGTATGAGCGTCTGGTCGATAATCAATGGCCACACAACCCCCATTTTTGTCGAAAATAGCCATGAATGACCATTTTCAATAATACCGAAGGCTAACACCTACGGATTTTTGACCAAGAAATGGTCTCCACCAGAAATCCAAGAATGTGATCTATGGCAAGGAAACATATGTGGGGTGAGGTGTACGAGCCTCTGGTCGATGATCAATGGCCACACAACCCCCATTTTGCCGAAAATAGCCATGAACGACCATTTTCAATAATACCGAAGGCTAACACCTACTAATTTTTGACCAAGAAATGGTCTCCACCATAAATCCAAGAATGTGATCTATGGCAAGGAAACATATGTGTAGTGAGGTGTATGAGCCTCTGGTCGAAGATCAATGGTCTCCACCAGAAATCCAAGAATGTGATCTATGGCAAGGAAACATATGTGGGGTGAGGTGTACGAGCCTCTGGTCGATGATCAATGGCCACACAACCCCCATTTTTTATGAAAATAGCCATGAGCGACCATTTTCAATAATACTAGAGGCTAACTCCTACGGATTTTAGACCAAGAAATGGTCTCCACCACTAGTAGAAAAGAGCTCATAGCCTGCGGCACCCAAAAATTATCACTGGCGGTTTCAGTTATCGCGCGCCAGTAAAAAAAAACGAGGTGGGCCCGGCTTTGGAACCGCCAGTGGAAACACTTTTCCACTGGCGGTTGTCTTAACACAACCGCCAGTGGAAATAGGATGTTTCCACTGGCGGTTGGTGTAACATAACCGCCAGTGGAAAACCAATGTCCACTGGCGGTTGGTGTAACCGAACCGCCAGTGGAAACATCCTATTTCCACTGGCGGTTGTGTTAAGACAACCGCCAGTGGAAATGTGTTTCCACTGGCGGTTTTTCAAGCCAACCGCCAGTGAACTGTCTGTTATAAATAGCTCTCTTCTTTCCCCCGACAGTGAACTGTATGCTCGCAGCCAGCTTCCATTGGAGGCGATTTTGGAGGTCCAGATTTCAAAAAATATAAGGGGGGAGGTTTTGCTCTTCATTTCTTCGAAGAAGGTGGATAAGAAAGGTTGGTTTATGTTTCTTTGTCAATTTTTGTTCATTCTTGCTCAAATTTAGCCACATTTTGGATCTAGGGTTTTACATGTGAGAGAGAAATAGCTAGGTAATTTTCTCTATTTACTCAAATGAGGTTGCTTAAGATGGTTAGTTTTTGTCTATTCCCTCTCCTTTTTCATGTTTAGTTATCAAATAAGTTTATCCATAACACATATTTAGTTGCTTTATGAATGGTGAATGTGTTGTATGTAAGGTTGGTTTAATTATTTCAATTGTCAGTTATTGTTTATTTTTGCTCAATTTTAACTACATTTTGAAACTAGGCTTTCACCATGTGTTAAAGATAGGTTTGGGTATTAATTTTTTTTGTTTATTAGTTGCTAAAAAAGTTTGGCTTATGTTTCTTTTGCCAAATTTTGTTCATTTTTCCTCCATTTTATTAGCCACATTTTGGATATAGGGTTTCACCATGTGTTAGAGATAAAGTAGTCTAACTACTTTTATTGGAAGCATGTAATTTTACACGACTTGCAAACCGAAGCATGTGTTAGCGACAAACCGAAGCATGTGTTAAAGAGGTGAGAGAGAGGAGAGAGAGGATAGAGAGAGAGAGGAGAGAGAGAGAGGGAGGGTTTCACATTTTAGCCACATTTTTGGATATAGGGTTTCACCATGTGTTTTATGTTACTTTTTTACAGGTGGTGATGGAGAGGACATCCTGGATGTATAACTTATCAAGGCTAGATCCATCATACATATCCGAAGTCCATAGGTTTATTGATGTCGCTACGAACCATGCTTGGAGAACAAAGACAAAACACATATATTGTCCATGCATGGACTGCAAAAATGCTGCTGTATTTAATGACACAGAACAAATCATATCTCATCTGGTATGCCGAGGATTTATGAAGGATTACACAATTTGGACAAAGCATGGAGAGGGTAGCTCTTCGCCTTATACGACTGGAAACCCTGAGAACATCGACGACAGATTTCAGTTCGTTCACGAGACACACCAACCTCTTCCACAGAGCGAACATGTAGTGCAAAATGTTACTGATCATGGTTACGCTGGAGGAAATGAACATGATAGACCTCATGTTCTGCCAAGTGTTATGGCTGAGGAAGATGCAGAGTTGCTAGAGGCAATGTTGCATCGTCATACAGATCAATCGATGTTCTTAATGAAAGGTATGGAGTCCCTGAAGAAGGCAGCAGAAGAGCCTTTGTACGACGAGTCTAAGGGTTGTACCAAAGAGTTCACGACGCTCCGGTCTGTGCTAAAGCTGTTGATGTTAAAAGCTAAATATGGTGTGTCTGATGCTGGCTTCGATGCGTTCTTGAGTATTATCGCAGACATGCTTCCAAAGGAGAACAATGTGCCTGCTAACACGTACTATGCAAAGAAACTAATCAATCCGCTCACTATGGGTGTGGAGAAGATCCACGCGTGTAGAAATCACTGTATCCTTTATCGAGGTGATGATTATAAAGACTTGGAGAGCTGCCCAAAGTGCGGTGCAAGTAGGTACAAGACGAATAAAGACTATCGAGAGGACGAAGAGTGTGTTGCATCCGTGTCTAAAGGGAAGAAGCGAAAGAAAGCCCAAAAAAAGACTTCAAAATCCACGAGCAAAGAAAAAGAAGAAGTAGACTATTATGCGCTCAAAAAGATTCCTGCTTTGGTGATGTGGTACCTCCCCGTCGTCGATCGATTGAGGTGTTTGTTCGCTAATCCTGAGGATGCCAGACTTATGAGCTGGCATGCTTCTGATGAGCACAAAAACGATGGGAAGCTTCGACATCCAGCCGATGGGAAGCAGTGGCAAGATTTCAATGACAACCACCGAGACTTTGCCGATGAACCGAGAAATGTTAGGTTCGCACTGAGTACTGATGGAATGAACCCATTTGCTGAGAGGAGCAGCAAGCATAGCACATGGCCGGTGATCCTCACCATATACAACCTTCCTCAATGGTTGATGCAGAAACGGAAGTACATTTTGCTAACCATCCTTATTTCTGGACCTACACAACCTGGAGTTGACATGGATGTATTTTTGGAGCCCTTAATGGAGGATATGAAAATATTGTGGGAAACGGGTGTTCAAATGTTGGATGAGTATCGTAAAGGTTCATTCACGCTGAGAGCAATTCTTTTTGTTACGATCAACGATTACCCTGCTCTCTTCACATTATCAGGCCAGTTTAAGGGAAAGGTTGGTTGCACAGTATGCATTGATGGAACTGCTTACGTATCCCTTGCTGCATCTAGGAAGATAGTTTACATGAGGCACAGACGCTTTTTATTGGAAGGACACAGGTACCGCATGCGAAAAATGGATAAGTACTTCGACAATAATGGTGAACTACATTCTACTGCTCCATCGGGTAATAATAGAGGTCATAGAGTTTTTGAAATAGTCAGGAATATCAAGTTTGTTTTCGGGAAGAAGACAAAAGACGGAAAAACAAGGAAGGATGCTAAACCATCTTCGGGGGCTATATTCAAGAAGAAGTCTATTTTCTTCGAGTACTTGCCTTACTGGAAAGAGTTAGATGTGCGGCATGCGATCGATGGTATGCACGTTCAGAAGAACGTGTTTGAAAGCATAATGGGCACCTTGCTAGACATAAAGGGCAAAACAAAAGAAGGGCTCAATTCACGCATGGACTTGGTAGATTTAGGCATAAAAAAGGAACTACATCCCGTTCTTCAAGAAAATGGGAAGTACCATCTCCCAGCAGCAAGCTACAATCTCAATGTAGATGAGAAACATGCGATGTGTGTTTGGCTCAAGAATTTGAAAGTCCCATCCGGATTCTGCTCTAGCATACGGAGTATCGTGTCAATGAAAGACCTGACAATCACCAACTACAACTCACATGATTGCCATGTCATGCTGACTACATTCCTACCTATTGCCATCAGGGCTATAAATCCTTTGTTTTTAAAGATGGCAATCACACGGTTGTGCTACTTTTTCAACAGGATTTCACAAAAGGTAATTGGCCGTGATGAGTTGGCATCTCTTCAGGAATTCGCAGTGGAGACAATATCACAGTTTGAGATGTGTTTCCCTCCATCGTTCTTTGATATTATGGTGCACCTTGTGGTGCACTTGGTGCCACAAATAGAAGCATTGGGTCCTATGTACTTGCATGAAATGTGGACGTATGAGCGTTTCATGTCAATACTGAATGGCTATGTATCAACCCGTGCTCGTCCCGAGGCATCCATGATAGAGGGGTACTGTACCGAAGAGGCCATTGAGTCCGGAGGTCCATTCTGCAATAGTATCCTAAAAGACCAGGTTGCAATAGGTCTGCCTCCGTCACGACACGAGGGTAGACTGTATGGAAGCGGGAGGATGGGACGGAAATCTTTCATCCCACCGGATTACGATATAGTACTTGAGGCACATCAGAGCATCCTACATCAGCTAACGATAATGGAGCCATTTATCCAACAACACATCAATGAGCTTCGCGAGCAAAATCCTGGGCATACGGATGATTGGGTAATGAAGCAACATAAGCAGCGGTTCAACACATGGCTAATGGTGAAGGACATTCCACGTGGAGAAACAATAGAAGAACAAACCATCAAGGGCTTGGCATCTGGACCATCACGCCAGGTCACAACATGGCAAACCTATGACATTAGTGGATTCACATTTTGTACCAAGTCCAAGGACAAAAAGAGCATGTCACAAAACAGTGGTGTTCGATGCGAAGCCATAGATGATGAAACTGGTGAGATTATTACATATTTTGGCTTTATTGAGGACATATGGGAACTAGACTATGGTACATTTCAGATCTCGGTTTTCCGATGTCAATGGGTTGAAGACAAACATGTCACGGTAGACAACTATGGGGTCAGAGTTCTTGATCTAAGTAAGGTAGGTTACAAAGATGACCCATGGATCCTTGCTAATCTTGCTGCACAGGTCTTCTATGCTGAACGGATCATTTCTAACAACGAGAAGAAAAGCACCGACAAACCGAAGCATGTAGTTTTTCCTGGAAAACAACAAGCTATAGGAGTTGATGGTGTATCTGATTTAGAGGATTTTAACCAGTTCAACGACATGTCTCTTTTCATAGACCATCCAACCAAGATAAGGAACGTTGAGCGAAGCATCCCACGCAATTCGTTGCCCTGGGTACGCCACGATGGACAAGGCAGAACAATAGCTTCCTAGATTATATACTTGTCATGTAATTGATTATTGTTAGGACTTGTCATGTAATTGATTATTGTTAGCGACAATCCGAAGCATGTAATTGTGCTACTTTTTCAACAAGATTTCACAAAAGGTAAATGGAGAGAGAGGAGAGGGAGAGAGAGAGAGGAGAGAGAGGAGAGGGAGAGAGAGAGGATGGAGAGGGAGAGAGAGAGGATGGAGAGGGAGAGGGGATAGAGAGAGGAGAGAGAGAGGATGGAGAGAGAGGAGAGAGAGAGGGGATGGAGAGAGAGGAGAGAGAGAGGATGGAGAGAGGGGGAGAGAGAGAGAGGAGAGGGAGAGGGAGAGATAGGATGGAGAGAGAGAGGGGATGGAGAGAGAGAGAGAGAGAGAGGAGAGAGGTAAATGGAGAGAGAGAGAGGAGAGGGAGAGAGAGAGAGAGGAGAGAGAGGGGATGGAGAGAGAGGAGAGAGAGAGAGGAGAGAGAGGGAGAGAGGGAGAGAGAGGAGAGGGAGGGAGAGAGAGGAGAGAGAGGGAGAGAGAGGAGAGGGAGAGGGAGAGAGAGGATGGAGAGAGAGAGGGGATGGAGAGAGAGAGAGAGAGGAGAGAGGTAAATGGAGAGAGAGAGAGGAGAGGGAGAGAGAGAGAGGAGAGAGAGGGGATGGAGAGAGAGGAGAGAGAGAGAGGAGAGAGAGGGAGAGAGAGGATACTAAACAATATATAAAAATATACTAAATGTAATATATAAAATGTATACATAATGTAGTATATAAAAACTATACTAATTAAATATATAAAAAATAAAAAGTAGAGTAAAACAATATATAAAAACTATTTCTACTGGCGGTGGACAACGAGAACCGCCAGTAGAAATTACATTTCTACTGGCGGTTCTCGTTGTCCACCGCCAGTAGAAATCATTTCTACTGGCGGTTCTCGTTGTCCACCGCCAGTAGAAATCATTTCTACTGGCGGTTGTCATTGTGAACCGCCAGTATAAATGGCGCCTATATATAGGCGGGCGCGCTCGGGGCCGAAATTTTTACAAGTCCTGGCGCCAGTTTTCCACCCGACGCCGTCAGGCTGCCAAAATCGCCCGCGCGTCCGTTCGACTTCGCCGTCGGCCATTCTGCCGCCGCCGTCCCCGCGCCCGTCGATCAAGGTTTGCTCCCCTCCCTCTCTCTCTCCGCCCTTTCCCCCCTCTGTCCCGGCCGTTTATTGTCCCTGCTCGGGCCCGCGCCGCCGCGCCATGCACGCCGCCGCCGTACGCCGCCGTGCCGCGCGCCGCCTCTGATACAGAGAGAGAGGAGAGGAGGAGGGAGAGGGAGAGAGAGAGGAGGGAGAGGGAGAGAGAGAGGAGGGAGGAGGAGGGAGAGGGCCGGGAGAGAGAGAGGAGGATGGAGAGGGATAGGAGGAGGTAGAGAGAGGAGGGAGAGAGGAGAGGAAAGGAGGGAGAGAGAGAGGAGAGGGAATGAGAGAGAGGGAGATAAGGGAGAGAGAGTGCTAGGAGAGAGAGGAGAGGAGAGAGAGAGAGGAGGGAGATAAGGGAGATAAGGGAGAGAGAGGGCTAGGAGAGAGAGGAGAGGAGAGGAGGGAGAGAGAGGAGAGTTGAGGGAGTGAGAGAGAGAGTGAGAGAGAAAGATGAGGGAGAGAGAGAGAGGAGAGAAAGATGTATATGTGTCTAGATGTATATGTTTTGTATATGCTTTTTTATATGGTTCATACAATAGTTGATGTATGTGCTTTGTATATGTGTCTAGATTCATCACCATCCAATTGAATATAGACATACAATCCGTATTTAAGATGTCGATATCCATTGTAATTTTAAGATGTCGATATCCATTGTAATTTTATCCGTCACAACTCGATAATATCCGTCTGAACTCGATAATTTCCGTACGACTCTCCCTCTCTCCCTCTCTATACGTCCTATGCGACTCTCCCTCTCTCCCTCTCCTCGTCCTATACGACTCTCCCTCTCTCCCTCTCTATACGTAACTCGATAATATCCATACGATTCTCCCTCTCTCCCTCTTTATACGTCCTATGCGACTCTCTCCCCGTCCTACACGATACTATACGACTATACGATACTATATGGTTACGGTTTAGGGTTAGGGTTATGGTTAAGGGTTAGGGTTAAGGGTTAGGGTTTAGGGTTAGGGTTTAGGGTTAAGGGTTCGGGTTTTGGGTTAAGGGTTCGGGTTTTGGGTTAGGGTTAGGGTTAGGGTTATGGTTAAGGGTTAGGGTTAAGGGTTAGGGTTTAGGGTTAGGGTTTAGGGTTAGGGTTAGGGTTAGGGTTTAGGGTTAGGGTTAGGGTTTAGGGTTAGGGTTAGGGTTAAGGGTTCGGGTTTTGGGTTAAGGGTTCGGGTTTTGGGTTAGGTTTAGGGTTAAGGGTTCGGGTTTTGGGTTAAGGGTTCGGGTTTTGGGTTAAGGGTTTGGGTTTTGGGTTAAGGGTTCGGGTTTTGGGTTAGGGTTAGGGTTAAGGGTTTAGGGTTAGGGTTTAGGGTTAGGGTTAAGGGTTTAGTGTTAGGGTTTAGGGTTAGGGTTAGGGTTAGGGTTTAGGGTTAGGGTTAGGGTTAGGGTTTAGGGTTAGGGTTAGGGTTAAGGGTTCGGGTTTTGGGTTAAGGGTTCGGGTTTTGGGTTAGGTTTAGGGTTAAGGGTTATAGTTAGGGTTAGGGTTAGGGTTTAGGGTTAAGGGTTCGGGTTTTGGGTTAAGGGTTTGGGTTTTGGGTTAAGGGTTCGGGTTTTGGGTTAGGGTTAGGGTTAAGGGTTTAGGGTTAGGGTTTAGGGTTAGGGTTAAGGGTTTAGTGCCTGAGGATGTATTTAATTATACTATTTGTTAATATGAATTTAATTATTGCTTACGTTAATATGTGTTAATATGTATTTAATTATTGCTTATGTATTTGTATATATATAGCTCAATGAGTTCTCCGATCAAGGACCAAGATTTAGTGCCCGAGCACATGGACAAGAGTGTTGCTCAAGAACAATCCAGCAGTGAAGGATATGAAACGCCTAGCGACCCTTTTCCTACCACTAGCATAGATAGGGCCGCTCTCCGTGAGTTGCAACGTGACCCTACTTATGATCCACAAGAAGCTGAGGTAAAAGTACGCATCTTTAGCTTCGTATGTGTACCCTACTGATTTCACATGCATGATCTCTTGTGCATTTTATTACATGAATAGGAGGTCGTGTCTGAATTTCGTGCGATACTCGAAGAAGCCGTGGCACGAAACGAAGACGTACCGGAGCCGACCCAAGACGCACCGGAACAGACCAAGACAACAACCGAGACGTCAAGGAAAAGGAAGCAGAGCGATCGAAAAAGAGGTGACAGGGGGCTGAACAAGTTTCCCGACAAAACATACAAAATCTCAGACGTGAGCCCGAAAGGTCAGCCCCTAGCTCCGGAAGAGGCACTACCTAAGTTCCGGAATGCACTTGGGTTTTTAGTTAGAGATAATCTTGACATAACAATACGACAGTGGAGAGATGTGCCAGATGATGTGAAGAATCAAATATGGAATAAGCTATTAATGAGGTTCGTTCTGCCTCGGGGTTCAGAAGAACTCGTGAAGGAATACACGATGAAGCAGCTTGCAATCAATTTCCGAAACTGGAGGTCTGAGATGAACACAAAGTTTGCAAAGAAAGGTCTGGACCCGACCAAAAAATATAAAATCTCAGCAGGTCAGTGGGCAGTATTTCTAGAGCAGAGGAGCAGCCCTGATTTCATATCTCTAAGTGAGGCAAATTCAGAACTATCAAAGAAGAACAAGTACCGCCACCACCTAGGCACAGGTGGTTACAAGCGTCAGGTTCCTAAATGGAGACAAGAAGACGCCGAGAAGAAGGCCGCAGGGTTGCCGACGCTGTCCGAGCAACTTGGTGAAAGGGCGGCAAATTGGCTCCGTGCTAGAAAACCAAGGGAAACCGAGACCGGTGTATCTTTTGATGATCCCATTGTCGAAGAAGCGGCAAAAAACATATATACAATGGCAGCTAAGCAGAGCGAAGGAACTTTTAAGCCACAAAGGGAAAGAGACATCCTAACAGCTGGTCTCGGTAACCCTGAGCATCCTGGCCGTGTACGAGGAATCTCGTCTAAGGAAGGATGGAAGGAAGGATTCGGACAACAGTGGGAAAGTCTGTACAGGAAACGTGATCGATACAAGGAAGAGATGGCGGATTATTTTAAGGAGGAGGCCAAGAAAGAGTTCAAAGCCATGATGTCTCAAATGCTATCGAATCCTCCTCCAGAATTGATGCAACAGTTGGCGAGTGCGATGTCTGTTCAACAGATGACCACTCCACAAATACAAATAATTCCAGCAGCTCAACCGCCGGCTTCCACAGATTGTACGACATTACCAAGCTCTGTTGCTTCAACGGGAAATAAGGACCGTTATCCAGTTGATGACATCACAAGGCCTGTGGCGTGCACACTGGTTATAAGATATGGTATTAACAATAAACGTACAAAGAAAGTAGCCACAGGCCTTGCGATCCCAGGACGTAAGTTCCATGGAAATGATATTCCAGATGATTATTGCAAAGTAGAAGTGTCGTCGGTCCTCCAAGGATCCGAGGACGACATGCTAGACATCCCTGGGCCCGAAGGTATCGAGAAACTTGGACAAGCTATCAACAATTTTATCCTTTGGCCTCGAAGGGATGTCGATTTGGTTGATTGGTCGAATTCGTCGCAGGCGTCGCAGGCCCAACCGTCTCCGCCTTCTCAAATTTTTGCTCCTATTGTACATCCATCATCCTCACCTCCTCAAACTTCACATGCTGCTCCTCATCCTTTTTCTGACCCACCGTCTCCGCCACAAGCATCACCATTCAGGGCTCCACCACCTTCTCCTCCCCATCCTCTTGGTGACCCACTGTCTACGCCACCATCAAGGGATCCACCTTCTCCACAACCATCAAATGATCCAAGGCCATCAAAGAAATCTAAACTTCCTATTCCAAAATTGGTGTCCCCGTATCAGAAAAAGAAGAGTAAAGCAACTACTGCTGGCACAGCTCGGTTTTTGAAAGGGATTGGACGGAGCCTCACGTCACAAACTATTGATTTGGCCAAGCACGAGGAGTCTGCAAAAAAGGCTGAGGCAATGGCCGCAAAAATAAAGAAGCCAACTAAGGCAGATTACAAAAACGTGCCTAAAAAATATGTGCCGGGCAGACCTCTGCTACCTCTTGAGAAACTAAGAAAGGTCCCGGCTGGTGTTAAAAGGTTGCATGACTGGTATATGCGGGCATCATCGGTTGGCATCGACACCATCACTGTGCATATACCAGACCATGCTTTTATTGGTTCGGACCAAAAGGCCGTTGTTACATTCGAGGACATGTGGTTAATGACGAACCTTCAGAGACTCGACGTGCAACTTGTAACGATGTTTGCATTGTAAGTGTCGCTCATACTTCCACATATGTGTGTTATTATTAGTGAGCTGTATAAAATTTCAATATCTGACATGCACGTGTGACTTGCAGAATGCAACATGATCAGCAGGAGATTCTTTACGGTACCAAGCCCAATGCTAGTGCCAGTAAAAGGGTTGGGTATCTCAACCCAATACTTATATGCGAGGAAAGCCACACTTTTAGAATTGGGAAAGACAATGATGAATTACGGGGAAAGACGGACGAAGAAGTTGAGAAGCGTATAAAGGATATGAAGAAGGATTTTGAAGCTCGATACGCCACCTATATAGGACATGCAATGCTTCAATTTCAAGACAGGGAAGCCATAATAGCCCCGTACAACTTTAAGTAAGTGTGATTTTGCATAAATAAAATCAATAATTTCAATACACATGCATCACAAATTTGATTCGTACAGGGACCACTGGATATGCTTCCTCATTTATCCTAAGGTTGGAAAGGTGCTGGTGCTCGACTCCTTGAACTTCGACCCTTCGACATATGCAGAATTCCTCAGCACCTTAGAGCTGTAAGCCTTTTCTATGCATGCATACTTTTATCGATTAAAATTTGAGAATAACATGGTGATTTTATTTGAGATCACAGGGCTTTTAGGTTTTATAAGTTTAAAGGTGGAAAGTACGACCCGTCGAAAAAAGGCGTGCCACTAGACATCCATCATCACTGGCCGGTAAGTATGTGATTTTATGAATACATATCATACACAATGTTGCAACTAAATAACCAATCTCCCGTTATGTAGTGCCACAAGCAACCACAAGGATCGGTCCTATGTGGATTCTATGCGTGCGAGTTCATGAGAGTGAACGGACGATACATCACGAACCCTGACAAGGTATTATTAGTAATAGTCAAGTATGTATTTATGTCATTAAAGATGCAAATGTGTTATTATTGAGTATAAATAGATGATGTTTATAAAATTCCTTTACAGCAATTTCAACGAGGAAACCCGGAGAACTTGACCGAAGCTGCATTGTATGGCATAGTCGAGGACCTCTGCACATTCATATTGAAAGAGGTCATTCCCGCAGAAGGAAAATATCACGATGCTTCCGGGACATTAGCTTTGCCAGAGTTCAGAATACTAACAGAAATTAGTAGATTATCTCTTAGCCGAGATAGTTATTAGAGCTTAGGTGAAAACTTATGATGTATAGAATGCATGAAGCATATATGGTTGTAAAAAGAATACTTTGATGTATATAAATATATGTATGTTGCTTTCAATATCAATATAGATCTATATATATATATATATGTTTGTGTGTGTGTAAATAAATATATATATAATTCAGTATTGTTTGAAATTTGAAAAAAGGCGGGAAAACTTCCACTGGCGGCTAAATAAAGAAAACCGCCAGTGAAAAGTGCATTTCCACTGGCGGTTTGCTTTATAAAACCGCCAGTGGAAATGCATTTTCACTGGCGGTTTTCTTTATTCAGCCGCCAGTGGAAATGCACTTTTCACTGGCGGTTCCTTAAGAAAACCGCCAGTGAAAATGCACTTTTCACTGGCGGTTCCAAAATAACCGCCAGTGGAAATGCTGATTTCCACTGACCCCTAGCACTGGCGGTACTGAAAAACGCCAGTGTAAATAGGGTTAGAACCGCCACTATAGAGCTTCTGTGTACTAGTGCACCAGAAATCCAAGAATGTGATCTATGGCAAGGAAACATATGTGGGGTGAGGTTTATGAGCCTCTAGTCGATGATAAATGGCCACACAACCCCCATTTTTTATGAAAATAGCCATGAGCAACCTTGAAAATAGCCATGAGCGACCATTTTCAATAATACTAGAGGCTAACTCCTACGGATTTTAGACCAAGAAATGGTCTCCACCAGAAATCCAAGAATGTGATCTATGGCTAGGAAACATATGTGGGGTGAGGTGTACGAGCCTCTAGTCGATGATCAATGGCCACACAACCCCCATTTTGCCGAAAATAGCCATGAACGACCATTTTCAATAATACCAAAGGCTAACACGTACGAGTTTTTAACCAAGAAATGGTTTCCACCAGAAATCCAAGAATGTGATCTATGGCAAGGAAACATATGTGGTGAGGTGTATGAGCCTCTAGTCGATGATCAATGGCCACACAACCCCCATTTTTGTCGAAAATAGCCATGAATTACCATTTTCAAAAATACCGAAGGCTAACACATTCGGATTTTTGCCCAAGAAATGGTCTCCACCAGAAATCCAAGAATGTGATCTATGGCAAGGAAACATATGTGTAGTGAGGTGTATGAGCCTCTGGTCGAAGATCAATGGTCTCCACCAGAAATCCAAGAATGTGATCTATGGCAAGGAAACATATGTGGGGTGAGGTGTATGAGCCTCTGGTCGATGATCAATGGCCACACAACCCCCATTTTGCCGAAAATAGCCATGAATGACCATTTTCAATAATACCGAAGGCTAACACGTACGAGTTTTTAACCAAGAAATGGTTTCCACCAGAAATCCAAGAATGTAATCTATGGCAAGGAAACATATGTGGGGTGAGGTGTACGAGCCTCTGGTCGATGATAAATGGCCACACAACCCCCATTTTTGATGAAAATAGCCATGAACGACCATTTTCAATAATATCGAAAGCTAACACCTACGGTTTTTTGACCAACAAATGGTCTCCACCAGAAATCCAAGAATGTGATCTATGGCAAGGAAACATATGTGGGGTGAGGTGTATGAGCCTCTGGTCGACGATCAATGGCCACACAACCCTAATTTTTGTCGAAAATAGCCATGAACGACCATTTTCAATGACACTGAAGGCTAACACCTACGGATTTTTGACCAAGAAATGGTCTCCACCAGAAATCCAAGAATGTGATCTATGGCAAGGAAACATATGTGGGGTGAGGTGTATGAGCCTCTGGTCGATGATCAATAGCCACACAACCCCCATTTTGCCGAAAATAGCCATGAACGACCATTTTCAATAATACCGAAGGCTAACACCTACTGATTTTTGACCAAGAAATGGTCTCCACCATAAATCCAAGAATGTGATCTATGGCAAGGAAACATATGTGTAGTGAGGTGTATGAGCCTCTGGTCGAAGATCAATGGTCTCCACCAGAAATCCAAGAATGTGATCTATGGCAAGGAAACATATGTGGGGTGAGGTGTATGAGCCTCTGGTCGATGATCAATGGCCACACAACCCCCATTTTGCCGAAAATAGCCATGAATGACCATTTTCAATAATACCGAAGGCTAACACGTACGAGTTTTTAACCAAGAAATGGTTTCCACCAGAAATCCAAGAATGTAATCTATGGCAAGGAAACATATGTGGGGTGAGGTGTACGAGCCTCTGGTCGATGATAAATGGCCACACAACCCCCATTTTTGATGAAAATAGCCATGAGCGACCATTTTCAATAATACTAGAGGCTAACACCTACGGATTTTAGACCAAGAAATGGTCTCCACCAGAAATCCAAGAATGTGATCTATGGCAAGGAAACATATGTGGGGTGAGGTTTATGAGCCTCTAGTCGATGATAAATGGCCACACAACCCCCATTTTTTATGAAAATAGCCATGAGCGACCTTGAAAATAGCCATGAGCGACCATTTTCAATAATACTAGAGGCTACACCTACGGATTTTAGACCAAGAAATGGTCTCCACCATAAATCCAAGAATGTGATCTATGGCAAGGAAACATATGTGGTGAGGTGTATGAGCCTCTAGTCGATGATCAATGGCCACACAACCCCCATTTTTGTCGAAAATAGCCATGAATGACCATTTTCAAAAATACCGAAGGCTAACACATTCGGATTTTTGCCCAAGAAATGGTCTCCACCAGAAATCCAAGAATGTGATCTATGGCAAGGAAACATATGTGTAGTGAGGTGTATGAGCCTCTGGTCGAAGATCAATGGTCTCCACCAGAAATCCAAGAATGTGATCTATGGCAAGGAAACATATGTGGGGTGAGGTGTATGAGCCTCTGGTCGATGATCAATGGCCACACAACCCCCATTTTGCCGAAAATAGCCATGAACGACCATTTTCAATAATACCGAAGGCTAACACGTACGAGTTTTTAACCAAGAAATGGTTTCCACCAGAAATCCAAGAATGTAATCTATGGCAAGGAAACATATGTGGGGTGAGGTGTACGAGCCTCTGGTCAATGATAAATGGCCACACAACCCCCATTTTTGATGAAAATAGCCATGAACGACCATTTTCAATAATATCGAAAGCTAACACCTATGGATTTTTGACCAACAAATGGTCTCCACCAGAAATCCAAGAATGTGATCTATGGCAAGGAAACATATGTGGGGTGAGGTGTATGAGCCTCTGGTCGACGATCAATGGCCACACAACCCTAATTTTTGTCGAAAATAGCCATGAACGACCATTTTCAATGACACTGAAGGCTAACACCTACGGATTTTTGACCAAGAAATGGTCTCCACCATAAATCCAAGAATGTGATCTATGGCAAGGAAACATATGTGTAGTGAGGTGTATGAGCCTTTGGTCGAAGATCAATGGTCTCCACCAGAAATCCAAGAATGTGATCTATGGCAAGGAAACATATGTGGGGTGAGGTGTATGAGCCTCTGGTCGATGGTCAATGGCCACACAACCCCCATTTTGCCGAAAATAGCCATGAATGACCATTTTCAATAATACCGAAGGCTAACACGTACGAGTTTTTAACCAAGAAATGGTTTCCACCAGAAATCCAAGAATGTAATCTATGGCAAGGAAACATATGTGGGGTGAGGTGTACGAGCCTCTAGTCGATGATCAATGGCCACACAACCCCCATTTTTTATGAAAATAGCCATGAGCGACCATTTTCAATAATACTAGAGGCTAACACCTACGGATTTTAGACCAAGAAATGGTCTCCACCAGAAATCCAAGAATGTGATCTATGGCAAGGAAACATATGTGGGGTAAGGTGTATGAGCCTATAGTCGATGATCAATGGCCACACAACCCCCATTTTTTATGAAAATAGCCATGAGCGACCATTTTCAATAATACTAGAGGCTAAGACCTAAGGATTTTTCTAGTATTATTGAAAATGGTCGCTCATGGCTATTTTCAAGGTCGCTCATGTCTATTTTCATAAAAAATGGGGGTTGTGTGGCCATTTATCATCGACTAGAGGCTCATAAACCTCACCCCACATATGTTTCCTTGCCATAGATCACATTCTTGGATTTCTGGTGGAGACCATTTCTTGGTCAAAAATCCGTACGTGTTAGCCTTTGGTATTTTTGAAAATGGTCGTTCATAGCTTGGTCGATGATCAATGGCCACACAACCCCCATTTTTTATGAAAATAGCCATGAGCGACCATTTTCAATAATACTAGAGGCTAAGACCTACGGATTTTTGACCAAGAAATGGTCTCCACCAGAAATCCAAGAATGTGATCTATGGCAAGGAAACATATGTGGGGTGAGGTGTATGAGCGTCTGGTCGATGATCAATGGCCACACAACCCCCATTTTTTATGAAAATAGCCATGAACGACCATTTTCAATAATACCGAAGGCTAACACCCACGATTTTTTGACCAAGAAATGGTCTCCACCAGATAAACAAGAATGTGACCTGTGGCAAGGAAACATATGTGGGGTGAGGTGTATGAGCCTCTGGTCGATGATCAATGGCCACACAACCCCATTTTTGTCGAAAATAGCCATGAACGACCATCTTCAATAATACCGAAGGCTAACACCTACGGATTTTTGACCAAGAAATGGTCTCCACCAGAAATCCAAGAATGTGATCTATGGCAAGGAAACATATGTGGGGTGAGGTGTATGAGCCTCTGGTCGATGATCAATGGCCACACAACCCCCATTTTTGTCGAAAATAGCCACGAACGACCATTTTCAATAATATCGAAGGCTAACACCTACGGATTTTTGACCAAGAAATGGTCTCCACCAGAAATCCAAGAATGTGATCTACGACAAGGAAACATATGTGGGGTGAGGTGTATGAGCCTCTGGTCGACGATCAATGGCCACACAACCCCCATTTTGCCGAAAATAGCCATGAATGACCATTTTCAATGACACTGACGGCTAACACCTACGGATTTTTGACCAAGAAATGGTCTCCACCATAAATCCAAGATTGTGATCTATGGCAAGAAAACATATGTGTAGTGAGGTGTATGAGCCTCTGGTTGAAGATAAATGGCCACACAACCCCCATTTTTGTCGAAAATAGCCATGAATAACCATTTTCAATAATACCGAAGGCTAACACATTCGGATTTTTGCCCAAGAAATGGTCTCCACCAGAAATCCAAGAATGTGTTCTGCGGCAAGAAAACATATGTGGGTGAGGTGTATGAGCCTCTGGTCGATGATCAATGGCCACAGAACCTCTATTTTGTAGAAAATAGCCATGAACGAAAATTTTCAATAATACCGTAGGCTAACACATACGGATTTTTGACCAAGAAATGGTCTCCACCAGAAATCCAAGAATGTGATCTACGACAAGGAAACATATGTGGGTGAGGTGTATGAGCCTCTGGTCGATGATCAATGGCCACACAACCCCCATTTTGTCGAAAATAGCCATGAACGACCACGACCATTTTCAATAATACTGAAGGCTAACACGTACGAATTTTTGACCAAGAAATGCTCTCCACTAGAAATCCAAGAATGTGATCTATGGCAAGGAAACATATGTGGGGTGAGGTGTACGAGCCTCTGGTTGATGATAAATGGCCACACAAACCCCATTTTTGATGCAAATAGCCATGTACGACCATTTTCAATAATACCGAAGGCTAACACCTACGGATTTTTGACCAACAAATGGTCTCCACCAGAAATCCAAGAATGTGGTCTATGGCAAGGAAACATATGTGGGGTGAGGTGTATGAGCCTTTGGTCGATGATCAATGGCCACACAACCCCCATTTTTGTCGAAAATAGCTATGAACAACCATTTTCAATAATACCGAAGGCTAACACCTACGGATTTTTGACCAAGAAATGGTCTCCACCAGAAATCTAAGAATGTGATCTATAGCAAGAAAACGTATGTGGGGTGAAGTGTACGAGCCTCTAGTCAATGATAAATGGCCACACAACCCCCATTTTTGTCGAAAATAGTGATCAACGACCATTTTCAATAATACCGAAGGCTAACACGTACGAGTTTTTAACCAAGAAATGGCATGAATGACCATTTTCAATAATACCGAAGGCTAACACCTATGGATTTTTGACCAAGAAATGGTCTCCACCAGAAATCCAAGAATGTGATCTATGGCAAGGAAACATATGTGGGGTGAGGTGTACGAGCCTCTGGTCGATGATCAATGGCCACACAACCCCCATTTTGCCGAAAATAGCCATGAACGACCATTTTCAATAATACCGAAGGCTAACACGTACGAGTTTTTGACCAAGAAATGGTCTCCACCAGAAATCCAAGAATGTGATCTATGGCAAGGAAACATATGTGGGTGAGGTTTATGAGCCTCTAGTCGATGATAAATGGCCACACAACGCCCATTTTTTATGAAAATAGCCATGAGCGACCTTGAAAATAGCCATGAGCGACCATTTTCAATAATACCGAAGGCTAACACGTACGGATTTTTGACCAAGAAATGGTTTCCACCAGAAATCCAAGAATGTAATCTATGGCAAGGAAACATATGTGGGGTGAGGTTTATGAGCCTCTAGTCGATGATAAATGGCCACACAACCCCCATTTTTTATGAAAATAGCCATGAGCGACCTTGAAAATAGCCATGAGCGACCATTTTCAATAATACTAGAGGCTAACACCTACGGATTTTTGACCAAGAAATGGTCTCCACCAGAAATCCAAGAATGTGATCTATGGCAAGGAAACATATGTGGGGTGAGGTGTACGAGCCTCTGGTCGATGATCAATGGCCACAGAACCCCCATTTTGCCGAAAATAGCCATGAACGACCATTTTCAATAATACCGAAGGCTAACACGTACGAGTTTTTGACCAAGAAATGGTCTCCACCAGAAATCCAAGAATGTGATCTATGGCAAGGAAACATATGTGGGGTGAGGTTTATGAGCCTCTAGTCGATGATAAATGGCCACACAACCCCCATTTTTTATGAAAATAGCCATGAGCGACCTTGAAAATAGCCATGAGCGACCATTTTCAATAATACCGAAGGCTAACACGTACGGATTTTTGACCAAGAAATGGTTTCCACCAGAAATCCAAGAATGTAATCTATGGCATGGAAACATATGTGGGGTGAGGTTTATGAGCCTCTAGTCGATGATAAATGGCCACACAACCCCCATTTTTTATGAAAATAGCCATGAGCGACCTTGAAAATAGCCATGAGCGACCATTTTCAATAATACTAGAGGCTAACACCTACGGATTTTTGACCAAGAAATGGTCTCCACCAGAAATCCAAGAATGTGATCTATGGCAAGGAAACATATGTGGGGTGAGGTGTACGAGCCTCTGGTCGATGATCAATGGCCACAGAACCCCCATTTTGCCGAAAATAGCCATGAACGACCATTTTCAATAATACCGAAGGCTAACACGTACGAGTTTTTGACCAAGAAATGGTCTCCACCAGAAATCCAAGAATGTGATCTATGGCAAGGAAACATATGTGGGGTGAGGTTTATGAGCCTCTAGTCGATGATAAATGGCCACACAACCCCAATTTTTTATGAAAATAGCCATGAGCGACCTTGAAAATAGCCATGAGCGACCATTTTCAATAATACTAGAGGCTAACACCTACGGATTTTAGACCAAGAAATGGTCTCCACCAGAAATCCAAGAATGTGATCTATGGCAAGGAAACATATGTGGGGTGAGGTGTATGAGCGTCTGGTCGATGATCAATGGCCACACAACCCCCATTTTGCCGAAAATAGCCATGAATGACCATTTTCAATAATACCGAAGGCTAACACGTACGAGTTTTTAACCAAGAAATGGTCTCCACCAGAAATCCAAGAATGTGATCTATGGAAAGGAAACATATGTGGGGTGAGGTGTACGAGCCTCTGGTCGATGATCAATGGCCACAGAACCCCCATTTTGCCGAAAATAGCCATGAACGACCATTTTCAATAATACCGAAGTATGCGGGGTGAGGTGTATGAGCCTCTGGTCGACGATCAATGGCCACACAACCCCCATTTTGCCGAAAATAGCCATGAATGACCATTTTCAATAATACTAGAGGCTAAGACCTACGGATTTTAGACCAAGAAATGGTCTCCACCAGAAATCCAATAATGTGATCTATGGCAAGGAAACATATGTGGGGTGAGGTGTATGAGCTTCTGGTCGATGATCAATGGCCACACAACCCCCATTTTTGTCGAAAATAGCCATGAACGACCCTTTTCAAAAATACCGAAGGCTAACACCTACGGATTTTTGACCAAGAAATGGTCTCCACCAGAAATCCAAGAATGTGATCTATGGCAAGGAAACATATGTGGGGTGAGGTGTATGAGCCTCTGGTCGACGATCAATGGCCACACAACCCTAATTTTTGTCGAAAATAGCCATGAACGACCATTTTCAATGACACTGAAGGCAAACACCTACGGATTTTTGACCAAGAAATGGTCTCCACCAGAAATCCAAGAATGTGATCTATGGCAAGGAAACATATGTGGAGACCATTTCTTCGGTACTATCGATGATAAATGGCCACACAACCCCCATTTTTTATGAAAATAGCCATGAGCGACCTTGAAAATAGCCATGAGCGACCATTTTCAATAATACTAGAGGCTAACACCTACGGATTTTAGACCAAGAAATGGTCTCCTCATCGACCAGAGGCTCATACACCTCACCCACATATGTTTCCTTGTCGTAGATCACATTCTTGGATTTCTGGTGGAGACCATTTCTTGGTCAAAAATCCGTAGGTGTTAGCCTTCGGTATTATTGAAAATGGTCGTTCATGGCTATTTTCGGCAAAAATGGGGGTTGTGTGGCCATTGATCATCGACTAGAGGCTCATACACCTCACCCCACATATGTTTCCTTGCCATAGATCACATTCTTGGATTTCTGGTGGAGACCATTTCTTGGTCAAAAATCCGTAGGTGTTAGCCTTCGGTATTATTGAAAATGGTCATTCATGGCTATTTTCGACAAAAATGGGGGTTGTGTGGCCATTGATCATCGACCAGAAGCTCATACACCTCACCCCACATATGTTTCCTTGCCATAGATCACATTCTTGGATTTCTGGTGGAGACCATTTCTTGGTCAAAAATCCATAGGTCTTAGCCTCTAATATTATTGAAAATGGTCGCTCATGGCTATTTTCATAAAAAATGGGGGTTGTGTGGCCATTTATCATCGACTAGAGGCTCATAAACCTCACCCCACATATGTTTCCTTGTCGTAGATCACATTCTTGGATTTCTGGTGGAGACCATTTCTTGGTCAAAAATCCGTAGGTGTTAGCCTTCGGTATTATTGAAAATGGTCATTCATGGCTATTTTCGACAAAAATGGGGGTTGTGTGGCCATTGATCATCGACCAGAAGCTCATACACCTCACCCCACATATGTTTCCTTGCCATAGATCACATTCTTGGATTTCTGGTGGAGACCATTTCTTGGTCAAAAATCCATAGGTCTTAGCCTCTAATATTATTGAAAATGGTCGCTCATGGCTATTTTCATAAAAAATGGGGGTTGTGTGGCCATTTATCATCGACTAGAGGCTCATAAACCTCACCCCACATATGTTTCCTTGCCATAGATTACATTCTTGGATTTCTGGTGGAGACCATTTCTTGGTTAAAAATCCGTAGGTATTAGCCTTCAGCCTCTGGTCGATGATCAATGGCCACACAACCCCCATTTTTGTCGAAAATAGCCATGAGCGACCATTTTCAATAAAACCGAAGGCTAACACCTACGGATTTTTGACCAAGGAATGGTCTCCACCAGAAATCCAAGAATGTGATCTATGGCAAGGAAACATATGGGGTGAGGTGTATGAGCGTCTGGTCGATGATCAATGGCCACACAACCCCCATTTTTGTCGAAAATAGCCATGAACGACCATTTTCAATAATACCGAAGGCTAACACCTACGGATTTTTGACCAAGAAATGGTCTCCACCAGAAATCCAAGAATGTGATCTATGGTAATGAAACATATGTGGGGTGAGGTGTATGAGCCTCTGGTCGATGATCAATGGCCACACAACCCCCATTTTTGTCGAAAATAGCCATGAATGACCATTTTCAATAATACCGAAGGCTAACACGTACGAGTTTTTAACCAAGAAATGGCATGAATGACAATTTTCAATAATACCGAAGGCTAACACCTACGGATCTTTGACCAAGAAATGGTCTCCACCAGAAATCCAAGTATGTGATCTATGGCAAGGAAACATATGAGGGGTGAGGTGTACGAGCCTCTGGTCGATGATCAATGGCCACACAACCCCCATTTTGCCGAAAATAGCCATGAACGACCATTTTCAATAATACCGAAGGCTAACACGTACGAGTTTTTGACCAAGAAAAGGTCTCCACCAGAAATCCAAGAATGTGATCTATGGCAAGGAAACATATGTGGGGTGAGCTTTATGAGCCTCTAGTCGATGATAAATGGCCACACAACCCCCATTTTTTATGAAAATAGCCATGAGCGACCATTTTCAATAATACCGAAGGCTAACACGTACGGATTTTTGACCAAGAAATGGTTTCCACCAGAAATCCAAGAATGTAATCTATGGCAAGGAAACATATGTGGGGTGAGGTTTATGAGCCTCTAGTCGATGATAAATGGCCACACAACCCCCATTTTTTATGAAAATAGCCATGAGCGACCTTGAAAATAGCCATGAGCGACCATTTTCAAAAATACTAGAGGCTAACACCTACGGATTTTTGACCAAGAAATGGTCTCCACCAGAAATCCAAGAATGTGATCTATGACAAGGAAACATATGTGGGGTGAGGTGTACGAGCCTCTGGTCGATGATCAATGGCCACAGAACCCCGATTTTGCCGAAAATAGCCATGAACGACCATTTTCAATAATACCGAAGGCTAACACGTACGAGTTTTTGACCAAGAAATGGTCTCCACCAGAAATCCAAGAATGTGATCTATGGCAAGGAAACATATGTGGGGTGAGGTTTATGAGCCTCTAGTCGATGATAAATGGCCACACAACCCCCATTTTTTATGAAAATAGCCATGAGCGACCTTGAAAATAGCCATGAGCGACCATTTTCAATAATACTAGAGGCTAACACCTACGGATTTTAGACCAAGAAATGGTCTCCACCAGAAATCCAAGAATGTGATCTATGGCAAGGAAACATATGTGGGGTGAGGTGTATGAGCGTCTGGTCGATGATCAATGGCCACACAACCCCCATTTTGCCGAAAATAGCCATGAATGACCATTTTCAATAATACCGAAGGCTAACACGTACGAGTTTTTTACCAAGAAATGGTCTCCACCAGAAATCCAAGAATGTGATCTATGGAAAGGAAACATATGTGGGGTGAGGTGTACGAGCCTCTGGTCGATGATCAATGGCCACAGAACCCCCATTTTGCCGAAAATAGCCATGAACGACCATTGTCAATAATACCGAAGTATGTGGGGTGAGGTGTATGAGACTCTGGTCGACGATCAATGGCCACACAACCCCCATTTTGCCGAAAATAGCCATGAATGACCATTTTCAATAATACTAGAGGCTAAGACCTACGGATTTTAGACCAAGAAATGGTCTCCACCAGAAATCCAAGAATGTGATCTATGGCAAGGAAACATATGTGGGGTGAGGTGTATGAGCGTCTGGTCGATGATCAATGGCCACACAACCCCCATTTTTGTCGAAAATAGCCATGAACGACCATTTTCAAAAATACCGAAGGCTAACACCTACGGATTTTTGACCAAGAAATGGTCTCCTCCAGAAATCCAAGAATGTGATCTATGGCAAGGAAACATATGTGGGGTGAGGTGTATGAGCCTCTGGTCGACGATCAATGGCCACAAAACCCTATTTTTTGTCGAAAAAAGCCATGAACGACCATTTTCAATGACACTGAAGGCTAACACCTACGGATTTTTGACCAAGAAATGGTCTCCACCAGAAATCCAAGAATGTGATCTATGGCAAGGAAACATATGTGGAGACCATTTCTTCGGTACTATCGATGATAAATGGCCACACAACCCCCATTTTTTATGAAAATAGCCATGAGCGACCTTGAAAATAGCCATGAGCGACCATTTTCAATAATACTAGAGGCTAACACCTACGGATTTTAGACCAAGAAATGGTCTCCTCATCGACCAGAGGCTCATACCCCTCACCCCACATATGTTTGCTTGTCGTAGATCACATTCTTGGATTTCTGGTGGAGACCATTTCTTGGTCAAAAATCCGTAGGTGTTAGCCTTCGGTATTATTGAAAATGGTCGTTCATGGCTATTTTCGGCAAAAATGGGGGTTGTGTGGCCATTGATCATCGACCAGTGGCTAATACACCTCACCCCACATATGTTTCCTTGCCATAGATCACATTCTTGGATTTCTGGTGGAGACCATTTCTTGGTCAAAAATCCGTAGGTGTTAGCCTTCGGTATTATTGAAAATGGTCATTCATGGCTATTTTCGACAAAAATGGGGGTTGTGTGGCCATTGATCATCGACCAGAGGCTCATACACCTCACCCCACATATGTTTCCTTGCCATAGATCACATTCTTGGATTTCTGGTGGAGACCATTTCTTGGTCAAAAATCCGTAGGTCTTAGCCTCTAATATTATTGAAAATGGTCGCTCATGGCTATTTTCATAAAAAATGGGGGTTGTGTGGCCATTTATCATCGATAGTACCGAAGAAATGGTCTCCACATATGTTTCCTTGCCATAGATCACATTCTTGGATTTCTGGTGGAGACCATTTCTTGGTCAGAAATCCGTAGGTGTTAGCCTTCAGTGTCATTGAAAATGGTCGTTCATGGCTATTTTCGACAAAAATTAGGGTTGTGTGGCCATTGATCGTCGACCAGAGGCTCATACACCTCACCCCACATATGTTTCCTTGCCATAGATCACATTCTTGGATTTCTGGTGGAGACCATTTCTTGGTCAAAAATCCGTAGGTGTTAGCCTTCGGTATTTTTGAAAATGGTCGTTCATGGCTATTTTCGACAAAAATGGGGGTTGTGTGGCCATTTATCATCGACTAGAGGCTCATACACCTCACCCCACATATGTTTCCTTGCCATAGATCGCATTCTTGGATTTCTGGTGGAGACCATTTCTTGGTCAAAAATCCGTAGGTGTTAGCCTTCAGTATTATTGAAAATGGTCGTTCATGGCTATTTTCGACAAAAATGGGGGTTGTGTGGCCATTGATCATCGACCAGACGCTCATACACCTCACCCCACATATGTTTCCTTGCCATAGATCACATTCTTGGATTTCTCGTGGAGACCATTCTTGGTCAAAAATCCGTAGGTGTTAGCCTTCGGTATTATTGAAAATGGTCGTTCATGGCTATTTTCGACAAAAATGGGGGTTGTGTGGCCATTTATCGTCTACTAGAGGCTCATAAACCTCACCCCACATATGTTTCCTTGCCATAGATCACATTCTTGGATTTCTGGTGGAGACCATTTCTTGGTCTAAAATCCGTAGGTGTTAGCCTTCGGTATTATTGAAAATGGTCGTTCATGGCTATTTTCGACAAAATGGGGGTTGTGTGACAATTGATCATCGACCAGACGCTCATACACCCATTTTTTATGAAAATAGCCATGAGCGACCTTGAAAATAGCCATGAGCGACCATTTTCAATAATACTAGAGGCTAACACCTACGGATTTTAGACCAAGAAATGGTCTCCACCAGAAATCCAAGGATGTGATCTATGGCAAGGAAACATATGTGGGGTGAGGTGTACGAGCCTCTGGTCGATGATCAATGGCCACACAACCCCCATTTTGCCGAAAATAGCCATGAACGACCATTTTCAATAATATCGAAGGCTAACACGTACGAGTTTTTAACCAAGAAATGGTCTCCACCAAAAATCCAAGAATGTGATCTATGGCAAGGAAACATATGTGGGGTGAGGTGTATGAGCCTCTGGTCGATGATCAATGGCCACACAACCCCCATTTTTGTCGAAAATAGCCATGAACGACCATTTTCAATAATACCGAAGGCTAACACCTACGGATTTTTGACCAAGAAATGGTCTCCGCCAGAAATCCAAGAATGTGATCTATGGCAAGGAAACATATGTGGGGTGAGGTGTATGAGCCTCTAGTCGATGATAAATGGCCACACAACCCCCATTTTTGTCGAAAATAGCCATGAACGACCATTTTCAAAAATACCAAAGGCTAACACCTACGGATTTTTGACCAAGAAATGGTCTCCACCAGAAATCCAAGAATGTGATCTATGGCAAGGAAACATATGTGGGGTGAGGTGTATGAGCCTCTGGTCGATGATCAATGGCCACACAACCCTAATTTTTGTCGAAAATAGCCATGAACGACCATTTTCAATGACACTAAAGGCTAACACCTACGGATTTTTGACCAAGAAATGGTCTCCACCAGAAATCCAAGAATGTGATCTATGGCAAGGAAACATATGTGGGGTGAGGTGTATGAGCCCCTAGTCGATGATAAATGGCCACACAACCCACATTTTTTATGAAAATAGCCATGAGCGACCTTGAAAATAGCCATGAGCGACCATTTTCAATAATACTAGAGGCTAACACCTACGGATTTTAGACCAAGAAATGGTCTCTACCAGAAATCCAAGAATGTGATCTATGGTATTGTAAATGGTCATTCTATGGCAAGGAAACATATGTGGGGTGAGGTGTACGAGCCTCTGGTCGATGATCAATGGCCACACAACCCCCATTTTGCCGAAAATAGCCATGAATGACCATTTTCAATAATACCGAAGGCTAACACCTACGGATTTTTGACCAAGAAATGGGGGTTGTGTGGCCATTAATCATCGACCAGACGCTCATACACCTCACCCCACATATGTTTCCTTGCCATAGATCACATTCTTGGATTTCTGGTGGAGACCATTTCTTGGTCAAAAATCCGTAGGTGTTAGCCTTCGGTATTATTGTAAATGGTCATTCATGGCTATTTTCGACAAAAATGGGGGTTGTGTGGCCATTGATCATCGACCAGAGGCTCATACACCTCACCCCACAAATGTTTCCTTGCCATAGATCACATTCTTGATTTCTGGTGGAGACCATTTCTTGGTCAAAAATCTGTAGGTCTTAGCCTCTAATATTATTGAAAATGGTCGCTCATGGCTATTTTCATAAAAAAATGGGGGTTGTGTGGCCATTTATCATCGACTAGAGGCTCATAAATCTCACCCCACATATGTTTCCTTGCCATAGATCACATTCTTGGATTTCTGGTGGAGACCATTTCTTGGTCAAAAATCCGTAGGTGTTAGCCTTCGGTATTATTGAAAATGGTCGTTCATGGCTATTTTCGACAAAAATGGGGGTTGTGTGGCCATTGATCATCGACCAGACGCTCATACACCTCACCCCACATATGTTTCCTTGCCATAGATCACATTCTTGGATTTCTGGTGGAGACCATTTCTTGGTCTAAAATCCGTAGGTGTTAGCCTCTAGTATTATTGAAAATGGTCGCTCATGGCTATTTTCAAGGTCGCTCATGGCTATTTTCATAAAAATGGGGGTTGTGTGGCCATTGATCATACACCAGAGCCTCGTACACCTCACCCCACATATGTTTCCTTGCCATAGGTCACATTCTTGTTTTTCTGGTGGAGACCATTTCTTGGTCAAAAAATCGTAGGTGTTAGCCTTCGGTGTTATTGAAAATGGTCGTTCATGGCTATTTTCATAAAAAATGGGGGTTGTGTGGCCATTGATCATCGACCAGACGCTCATACACCTCACCCCACATATGTTTCCTTGCCATAGATCACATTCTTGGATTTCTGGTGGAGACCATTTCTTGGTCAAAAATCCGTTGGTGTTAGCCTTCGGTATTATTGAAAATGGTCGTTCATGGCTATTTTCGACAAAAATGGGGGTTGTGTGGCCATTGATCTTCGACCAGAGGCTCATACACCTCACCCCACATATGTTTCCTTGCCATAGATCACATTCTTGGATTTCTGGTGGAGACCATTTCTTGGTCAAAAATCCGTAGGTGTTAGCCTTCGATATTATTGAAAATGGTCGTTCATGGCTATTTTCGACAAAAATGGGGGTTGTGTGGCCATTGATCATCGACCAGAGGCTCGTACACCTCACTACACATATGTTTCCTTGCCATAGATCAGATTCTTGGATTTCTGGTGGAGACCATTTCTTGGTTAAAAACTCATACGTGTTAGCCTTCGGTATTATTGAAAATAGTCGTTCATGGCTATTTTCGGCAAAATGGGGGTTCTGTGGCCATTGATCATCGACCAGAGGATCGTACACCTCACCCCACATATGTTTCCTTGCCATAGATCACATTCTTGGATTTCTGGTGGAGACCATTTCTTGGTCAAAAATCCGTAGGTGTTAGCCTTTGGTATTTTTGAAAATGGTCGTTCATGGCTATTTTCATAAAAAATGGGGGTTGTGTGGCCATTGATCATCGACCAGAGGCTCATACACCTCACCCCACATATGTTTCCTTGCCATAGATCACATTCTTGGATTTCTGGTGGAGACCATTTCTTGGTCAAAAATCCGTACGTGTTAGCCTCTAGTATTATTGAAAATGGTCACTCATGGCTATTTTCAAGGTCGCTCATGGCTATTTTCATAAAAAATGGGGGTTGTGTGGCCATTGATCATCGACCAGAGGCTCATACACCTCACCCCACATATGTTTCCTTGCCATAGATCACATTCTTGGATTTCTGGTGGAGACCATTTCTTGGTCAAAAATCCGTAGGTGTTAGCCTTCGGTATTATTGAAAATGGTCGTTCATGGCTATTTTCGACAAAAATGGGGGTTGTGTGGCCATTTATCATCGACTAGAGGCTCATAAATCTCACCCCACATATGTTTCCTTGCCATAGATTACATTCTTGGATTTCTGGTGGAAACCATTTCTTGGTTAAAAACTCGTACGTGTTAGCCTTCGGTATTATTGAAAATGGTCGTTCATGGCTATTTTCAAGGTCGCTCATGGCTATTTTCATAAAAAATGGGTGTATGAGCGTCTGGTCGATGATCAATTGCCACACAACCCCCATTTTGTCGAAAATAGCCATGAACGACCATTTTCAATAATACCGAAGGCTAACACGTACGAGTTTTTAACCAAGAAATGGTTTCCACCAGAAATCCAAGAATGTAATCTATGGCAAGGAAACATATGTGGGGTGAGATTTATGAGCCTCTAGTCGATGATAAATGGCCACACAACCCCCATTTTTGTCGAAAATAGCCATGAACGACCATTTTCAATAATACCGAAGGCTAACACCTACGGATTTTTGACCAAGAATGGTCTCCACGAGAAATCCAAGAATGTGATCTATGGCAAGGAAACATATGTGGGGTGAGGTGTATGAGCCTCTGGTCGATGATCAATGGCCACACAACCCCCATTTTTTATGAAAATAGCCATGAGCGACCTTGAAAATAGCCATGAGCGACCATTTTCAATAATACTAGAGGCTAACATGTACGGATTTATGACCAAGAAATCGTCTCCACCAGAAATCCAAGAATGTGATCTATGGCAAGGAAACATATGTGGGGTGAGGTGTATGAGCCTCTGGTCGATGATCAATGGCCACACAACCCCCATTTTTTATGAAAATAGCCATGAACTACCATTTTCAAAAACACCAAAGGCTAAAACCTACGGAATTTTGACCAAGAAATGGTCTCCACCAGAAATCTAAGAATGTGATCTATGGCAAGGAAACATATGTGGGGTGACGTGTACGAGCCTCTGGTCGATGATCAATGGCCACAGAACCCCCATTTTGCCGAAAATAGCGATGAACGACCATTTTCAATAATACCGAAGACTAACACGTACGAGTTTTTAACCAAAAAATGGTCTCCACCAGAAATCCAAGAATGTGATCTATGGCAAGGAAACATATGTGTAGTGAGGTGTACGAGCCTCTGGTCGATGATCAATGGCCACACAACCCCCATTTTTGTCGAAAATAGCCATGAACGACCATTTTCAATAATATCGAAGGCTAACACCTACGGATTTTTGACCAAGAAATGGTCTCCACCAGAAATCCAAGAATGTGATCTATGGCAAGGAAACATATGTGGGGTGAGGTGTATGAGCCTCTGGTCGAAGATCAATGGCCACACAACCCCCATTTTTGTCGAAAATAGCCATGAACGACCATTTTCAATAATACCGAAGGCTAACACCTACGGATTTTTGACCAAGAAATGGTCTCCACCAGAAATCCAAGAATGTGATCTATGGCAAGGAAACATATGTGGGGTGAGGTGTATGAGCGTCTGGTCGATGATCAATGGCCACACAACCCCCATTTTTTATGAAAATAGCCATGAACGACCATTTTCAATAATACCGAAGGCTAACACCTACGATTTTTTGACCAAGAAATGGTCTCCACCAGAAAAACAAGAATGTGACCTATGGCAAGGAAACATATGTGGGGTGAGGTGTACGAGGCTCTGGTGTATGATCAATGGCCACACAACCCCCATTTTATGAAAATAGCCATGAGCGACCTTGAAAATAGCCATGAGCGACCATTTTCAATAATACTAGAGGCTAACACCTACGGATTTTAGACCAAGAAATGGTCTCCACCAGAAATCCAAGAATGTGATCTATGGCAAGGAAACATATGTGGGGTGAGGTGTATGAGCGTCTGGTCGATGATCAATGGCCACACAACCCCCATTTTTGTCAAAAATAGCCATGAACGACCATTTTCAATAATATTAGAGGCTAAGACCTACGGATTTTTTACCAAGATTGCCATAGATCACGTTCTTGGATTTCTGGTGGAGACCATTTCTTGGTCTAAAATCCGTAGGTGTTAGCCTCTAGTATTATTGAAAATGGTCGCTCATGGCTATTTTCAAGGTCGCTCATGGCTATTTTCATAAAAAATGGGGGTTGTGTGGCCACCTCACTACACATATGTGGGGTGAGGTGTACGAGCCTCTGGTCGATGATCAATGGCCACACAACCCCAATTTTGCCGAAAATAGCCATGAACGACCATTTTCAATAATACCGAAGGCTAACACCTACGGATTTTTGACCAAGAAATGGTTTCCACCAGAAATCCAAGAATGTGATCTATGGCAAGGAAACATATGTGGGGTGAGGTGTATGAGCCTCTGGTCGATGATCAATGGCCACACAACCCCCATTTTTGTCGAAAATAGCCATGAACGACCATTTTCAATAATATCGAAGGCTAACACCTACGAATTTTTGACCAAGAAATGGTCTCCACCAGAAATCCAAGAATGTGATCTACGACAAGGAAACATATGTGGGGTGAGGTGTATGAGCCTCTGGTCGACGATCAATGGCCACACAACCCCCATTTTGCCGAAAATAGCCATGAATGACCATTTTCAATAATACCGAAGGCTAACACGTACGAGTTTTTAACCAAGAAATGGTTTCCACCAGAAATCCAAGAATGTAATCTATGGCAAGGAAACATATGTGGGGTGAGGTTTATGAGCCTCTAGTCGATGATAAATGGCCACACAACCCCCATTTTTTATGAAAATAGCCATGAGCGACCTTGAAAATAGCCATGAGCGACCATTTTCAATAATACTAGAGGCTAACACCTACGGATTTTAGACCAAGAAATGGTCTCCACCAGAAATCCAAGTGGCCACACAACCCCCATTTTTTATGAAAATAGCCATGAGCGACCATTTTCAATAATACTAGAGGCTAACACCTACGGATTTTAGACCAAGAAATGGTCTCCACCAGAAATCCAAGAATGTGATCTATGGCAAGGAAACATATGTGGGGTGAGGTGTACGAGCCTCTGGTCGATGATCAATGGACACACAACCCCCATTTTGCCGAAAATAGCCATGAACGACCATTTTCAATAATACCGAAGGCTAACACGTACGAGTTTTTAACCAAGTAATGGTCTCCACCAGAAATCCAAGAATGTGATCTATGGCAAGGAAACATATGTGGGGTGAGGTGTATGAGCGTCTAGTCGATGATCAATGGCCACACAACCCCCATTTTTGTCGAAAATAGCCATGAACGACCATTTTCAATAATACCGAAGGCTAACACCTACGGATTTTTGACCAAGAAATGGTCTCCACCAGAAATCCAAGAATGTGATCTATGGCAAGGAAACATATATGTAGTGAGGTGTATGAGCCTCTGGTCGAAGATCAATGGCCACACAACCCCCATTTTTGTCGAAAATAGCCATGAATGACCATTTTCAAAAATACCAAAGGCTAATACATTCGGATTTTTGCCCAAGAAATGGTCTCCACCAGAAATCCAAGAATGTGATCTATGGCAAGGAAACATATGTGGGGTGAGGTGTATCAGCGTCTGGTCGATGATCAATGGCCACACAACCCCCATTTTTGTCAAAAATAGCCATGAACGACCACTTTCAATAATACCGAAGGCTAACACCTACGGATTTTTGACCAAGAAATGGGGGTTGTGTGGCCATTGATCATCGACCAGACGCTCATACACCTCACCCCACATATGTTTCCTTGCCATAGATCACATTCTTGGATTTCTGGTGGAGACCATTTCTTGGTCAAAAATCCGTAGGTGTTAGCCTTCGGTATTATTGTAAATGGTCATTCATGGCTATTTTCGACAAAAATGGGGGTTGTGTGGCCATTGATCATCGACCAGAGGCTCATACACCTCACCCCACATATGTTTCCTTGCCATAGATCACATTCTTGGATTTCTGGTGGAGACCATTTCTTGGTCAAAAATCTGTAGGTCTTAGCCTCTAATATTATTGAAAATGGTCGCTCATGGCTATTTTCATAAAAAAATGGGGGTTGTGTGGCCATTTATCATCGACTAGAGGCTCATAAATCTCACCCCACATATGTTTCCTTGCCATAGATCACATTCTTGGATTTCTGGTGGAGACCATTTCTTGGTCAAAAATCCGTAGGTGTTAGCCTTTGGTATTATTGTAAATGGTCATTCATGGCTATTTTCGGCAAAATGGACCATTTCTTGGTCAAAAATCCGTAGGTGTTAGCCTTCGGTATTATTGAAAATGGTCGTTCATGGCTATTTTCGACAAAAATGGGGGTTGTGTGGCCATTGATCATCGACCAGACGCTCATACACCTCACCGCACATATGTTTCCTTGCCATAGATCACATTCTTGGATTTCTGGTGGAGACCATTTCTTGGTCTAAAATTCGTAGGTGTTAGCCTCTAGTATTATTGAAAATGGTCGCTCATGGCTATTTTCAAGGTCGCTCATGGCTATTTTCATAAAAATGGGGGTTGTGTGGCCATTGATCATACACCAGAGCCTCGTACACCTCACCCCACATATGTTTCCTTGCCATAGGTCACATTCTTGTTTTTCTGGTGGAGACCATTTCTTGGTCAAAAAATCGTAGGTGTTAGCCTTCGGTATTATTGAAAATGGTCGTTCATGGCTATTTTCATAAAAAATGGGGGTTGTGTGGCCATTGATCATCGACCAGACGCTCATACACCTCACCCCACATATGTTTCCTTGCCATAGATCACATTCTTGGATTTCTGGTGGAGACCATTTCTTGGTCAAAAATCCGTAGGTGTTAGCCTTCGGTATTATTGAAAATGGTCGTTCATGGCTATTTTCGACAAAAATGGGGGTTGTGTGGCCATTGATCTTCGACCAGAGGCTCATACACCTCACCCCACATATGTTTCCTTGCCATAGATCACATTCTTGGATTTCTGGTGGAGACCATTTCTTGGTCAAAAATCCGTAGGTGTTAGCCTTCGATATTATTGAAAATGGTCGTTCATGGCTATTTTTGACAAAAATGGGGGTTGTGTGGCCATTGATCATCGACCAGAGGCTCGTACACCTCACTACACATATGTTTCCTTGCCATAGATCACATTCTTGGATTTCTGGTGGAGACCATTTCTTGGTTAAAAACTCGTAGGTGTTAGCCTTCGGTATTATTGAAAATGGTCGTTCATGGCTATTTTCGGCAAAATGGGGGTTCTGTGGCCATTGATCATCGACCAGAGGCTCGTACACCTCACCCCACATATGTTTCCTTGCCATAGATCACATTCTTGGATTTCTGGTGGAGACCATTTCTTGGTCAAAAATCCGTAGGTGTTAGACTTTGGTATTTTTGAAAATGGTCGTTCATGGCTATTTTCATAAAAAATGGGGGTTGTGTGGCCATTGATCATCGACCAGAGGCTCATACACCTCACCCCACATATGTTTCCTTGCCATAGATCACATTCTTGGATTTCTGGTGGAGACCATTTCTTGGTCAAAAATCCGTACGTGTTAGCCTCTAGTATTATTGAAAATGGTCGCTCATGGCTATTTTCAAGGTCGCTCATGGCTATTTTCATAAAAAATGGGGGTTGTGCGGCCATTGATCATCGACCAGAGGCTCATACACCTCACCCCACATATGTTTCCTTGCCATAGATCACATTCTTGGATTTCTGGTGGAGACCATTTCTTGGTCAAAAATCCGTAGGTGTTAGCCTTCGGTATTACTGAAAATGGTCATTCATGGCTATTTTCGGCAAAATGGGGGTTGTGTGGCCATTGATCATCGACCAGAGGCTCGTACACCTCACCCCACATATGTTTCCTTGCCATAGATCACATTCTTGGATTTCTGGTGGAGACCATTTCTTAGTTAAAAATCTGTACGTGTTAGCCTTTGGTATTTTTGAAAATGGTCATTCATGGCTATTTTCGACAAAAATGGGGGTTGTGTGGCCATTGATCATCGACTAGAGGCTCATACACCTCACCCCACATATGATTCCTTGCCATAGATCACATTCTTGGATTTCTGGTGGAGACCATTTCTTGGTCAAAAATCCGTAGGTGTTAGCCTTCGGTATTATTGAAAATGGTCGTTCATGGCTATTTTCGACAAAAATGGGGGTTGTGTGGCCATTGATCATCGACCAGAGGCTCATACACCTCACCCCACATATGTTTCCTTGCCATAGATCACATTCTTGGATTTCTGGTGGAGACCATTTCTTGGTCAAAAATCCGTACGTGTTAGCCTCTAGTATTATTGAAAATGGTCGCTCATGGCTATTTTCAAGGTCGCTCATGGCTATTTTCATAAAAAATGGGGGTTGTGTGGCCATTTATCATCGACCAGAGGCTCATACACCTCACCCCACATATGTTTCCTTGCCATAGATCACATTCTTGGATTTCTGGTGGAGACCATTTCTTGGTCAAAAATCCGTAGGTGTTAGCCTTCGGTATTATTGAAAATGGTCATTCATGGCTATTTTTGGCAAAATGGGGGTTGTGTGGCCATTGATCATCGACCAGACGCTCATACACCTCACCCCACATATGTTTCCTTGCCATAGATCACATTTTGGATTTCTGGTGGAGACCATTTCTTGGTTAAAAACTCGTACGTGTTAGCCTTCGGTATTATTGAAAATGGTCATTCATAGCTATTTTCGGCAAAATGGACCATTTCTTGGTCAAAAATCCGTAGGTGTTAGCCTTCGGTATTATTGAAAATGGTCGTTCATGGCTATTTTCGACAAAAATGGGGGTTGTGTGGCCATTGATCATCGACCAAACGCTCATACACCTCACCCCACATATGTTTCCTTGCCATAGATCACATTCTTGGATTTCTGGTGGAGACCATTTCTTGGTCTAAAATCCGTAGGTGTTAGCCTCTAGTATTATTGAAAATGGTCGCTCATGGCTATTTTCAAGGTCGCTCATGGCTATTTTCATAAAAATGGGGGTTGTGTGGCCATTGATCATACACCAGAGCCTCGTACACCTCACCCCACATATGTTTCCTTGACATAGGTCACATTCTTGTTTTTCTGGTGGAGACCATTTCTTGGTCAAAAAATCGTAAGTGTTAGCCTTCGGTATTATTGAAAATGGTCGTTCATGGCTATTTTCATAAAAAATGGGGGTTGTGTGGCCATTGATCATCGACCAGACGCTCATACACCTCACCCCACATATGTTTCCTTGCCATAGATCACATTCTTG